>JAJQQW010000024.1:30069346-30221846 GCA_025583905.1 Ia io | reverse complement strand
TCAGGCCTCTCCTCCCTGGAGGCCACACCCCCTCTCTGTGGCCACAGCCCTGCTCCAGCCTCCGAGGGTGGGTACAGACGGCAGGAGCGTGAGGCTGTCCTTCACCTCCATGGCTCAGCGGCACGTCACCCTGGCTGTGGGCCTCACTGGGACTCAAGCTGGGAGGGTCACCTGTCTGTGTCAGCTGCCATCAGAGCAGGCGGCTGCTCACCTGACTGGACCTGTCTCCGGGCCTGAAACAGCCATTCTCCTCCTGGGCTTGTCATCAGCAAAGATCGCCTAAGGCAGCTCTTGGGCATGGAAACACGTTGGTGAGAGAGACACAGCCCTGGTCCCCGGTCTCCATAGGACTTCTTGATTTTATTTTATTTTGTTTTGTTTTATTTTATTTATTTTGTTTTGTTTATTTATTTATTTATTTATTTATTTAGTTTTGTTTTTTGTTATTTTATTTTATTTATTCTATTCTATTCTATTCTTATGTTTTAAATATATTCTTATTGATTTCAGAGAGGAAGGGAGAGGGAGAGAGAGAGGAACATCCATGACGAGGGAGAATCCTGGGTTGGCTGCCTCCTGCACGCCCTACATTGAGGGGATGAGCCCACCACCAGGGCGTGTGCCCTTGACCGGGAATCGAACCGTGACCTCCCGTTCGCCGCTCAACCACGGAGCCACGCCAGCCGGGCATTGTGGGACTTTCTCCATGGTGTCTCAGGGGTTCCAGAGGGAGTGTCCCATTGCACAAGGTGGAGGCAGCCTGACCATTCATGACTCAGCATGACCTTTCATGATTCAGCGTGATCTTTCATGACTCAGCGTGACCTTTCATGACTCAGCATGACCTTTTATGACTCAGCCTCTGAAGATGTCCAACCCACTCGGAGGCCAAAGCGGTCAAGGCACAGAATCCACTTATTTTCATTTATTTTTATTTTTATTTTATTTTTATTTATTTATTTTAAAATATATTTTATTGATTTCTTACAGAGAGGAAGGGAGAGGGATAGAGAGTCAGAAACATCGATGAGAGGGAAACATCGATCAGCTGCCTCCTGCACACCCCCTACTGGGGATGTGCCCGCAACCAAGGTACATGCCCTTGACCGGAATCGAACCCGGGACCCTTCAGTCTGCAGGCCGACGCTCTATCCACTGAGCCACACCGGTTAGGGCTATTTTTAATTTATTTTTCTTTTATTTCATTTTAGTGTAGAAGGGAAGGAGAGAGACAGAAAGAGAAACATCGATGTGAGAGAGACACATCGATGGGTTGGTTGCCTCCTGCACACGCCCCGACTGGGGCTGGGAATCGAGCCTGCATCGGAGGGATGTGCCCTGGACCGGAGTCGAACCCAGGGCCCATCAATCCAAGGGCTGATGCTCTATCCACTGCGCAAACCAGCCAGGGCAGAATCCCTCTTCTTTTATTTTTATTTTTATTTTTTTGTTTTTGTTTTGTTTTTGTTTGTTTTTTGTAAGTTTATTTATTGATTAAGGTGTTACATATGTGTCCTTATTCCCCCATTACCCCCCCCCCCCACTCATGCCCTCACTCCCTGGTGTCTGTGTCCATGGTTAGGCCCATGTGCATGCATACAAGTCCTTTGGTTGATCTCTCCCCCTCACCCCCACCCTCCCCTGCCTTCCCACTGAGGTTTGAGCATCTGATCGATGCTTCTCTGTCTCTGGATCTGTTTTTGTTCATCAGTTTATGTTGTTCATTATATTCCATACATGAGTGAGATCATGTGATATTTATCTTTCTCCAGAATCCACCTCTTTTTTTTTTTTTTTTTTTGGAGAGGGGAATACTTACAGGTATTTTTTTTTAATTTTTTTATTAAGGTATTATATGTGTACATATCTTACCATTGTCCCCCCACCCCCACCCCATTCCCATACATGCCCTCACCCCGCCACCCCCCGAGTTTTGCGTCCATTGGTTATGCTTATATGCATGCATACAAGTCCTTCGGTTGATCTCTTATCTCCCCCACCTCTCCCTAAGTTTCCCCCTGTAATTTGACAGTCTGTTTGATGCTTTACTGACTCTGTATCTATCTTTTTGTTCATCAGTTTATAATAAATATATTTTTTTATTGATTTCAGAGAGGAAGGGAGAGATAGAAAGATCCATGAGGAGAGAGAATCACTGATCGGCTGCCTTCTGCACATCCCCCACTGGGGGGGATCGAGCCTACAACCCGGGCATGTGCCCTTGGCCGGAATCGAACCCGGGACCCTTCAGTCCACAGGCCGATGCTCTATCCACTGGGCCACAGCAGCCAGGGCTCAGAATCCACCTCTTGATGGGAGAAGAAGAAGGAGAAGGAGGAGGAGGAGGAGGAGGAGGAGGAGGAGGAGGAGGAGGAGAAAGAAGGCAGCCATGCCTTAAAGCAGTGGTCGGCAAACTCATTAGTCAACAGAGCCACATATCAACAGTACAACGATTGAAATTTCTTTGGAGAGCCACATTTTTTGAAACTTAAACTTCTTCTAACGCCACTTCTTCAAAATAGACTCGCCCAGGCCGTGGTATTTTGTGGAAGAGCCACACTCAAGGGGCCAAAGAGCCGCATGTGGCTCGCGAGCCGCAGTTTGCCGACCACAGCCTTAAAGCAACCACAGAGCCCTAGCCTGTGTGGCTCAGTGGATAGAGCGTTGGCCTGTGGACGGAAGGGTCCCAGGTTCGATTCCCATCAAGGGCACATGCCTGGGTTTCAGGCTCGGTCCAGCGTGCAGGAGGCAGCCAATCAATGATTCCCTCTCATCATTGATGTTTCCATCTCTCTCTTCCTCTCACTTCCTCTCTGAAATCAATAAAAAAATATTTTTTTTAAAAAGCGACCACAGGTTTTCTGGAAGGCCGAGGCGCCCCTTGAGCTGAATTTTGAAGGCAGAGTAGACGTTGGCCAGGTGGACCACGTTGGGAGGCCTCCCGGGCTGAGGGACCAGCATATGCAAAGGCCCTGGGGCAGGAGCCGGAGATTGCATCACATGAAATAAATCCCATCAGATGTCCTGGGATCCCACCCAAGACATCCTTCCTGCAGCTCGCCTGGCAGCCACCCCCTGCTGGTTCACCCCAGACTGCCAGGGCCCAGCTGTGCCCTGGAGCTGACCCAGCCTCTCCCCGGAGGGCTCACCCTGATCCGAGCCCCAGTGGCTCATCCCTATCCAGCGGCCTGGCCCTAGGCGGCAGTGAGCTCACGGGAGATGCCACAGGGGAGGGTTGAAGGGCGTTGAGCAATGGAGAGGAGGCCCATGTTCTCATCTCCAGCTCTTGTTGTAAAACCCCCGGGGCCGGCCAAAACTCTCTCTGTTTTGGTTTTTCAAAGCACTCACGGCTCTGTGTGCCCATTGGGGAGAACCGCAACAATTCTTTCCATAACCGTTAGTTCCTTTGGTTGTAAGCATCAAAGCTCCCACGAGGTTCAACCAAAAACAATAAAAAAAAAAAAAAAAAAAAGGAAATTGGTGATTCTTGTAACGAGACTGTTATAGGAGGGAATCCTGGAGTTTCAGCAGGGCCCGGATTCTCTCTCTTTCTCACCATTTCTCAGGTGTGCATTTTTCTGTGCTGGCTTCTTTTTCTTTTTAAAAAAAATTAAAAAATATATATATATGGCCCTAACTGGTGTGGCTCAGTGGATAGAGCATCAGCCTGCGGACTGAAGGGCCCCGGGTTCGGTTCCAGTCAAGGGCACATGCCAGGATTTTGTGCTTGATCCCCAATGGGGGGCTTGCAGGAGGCAACCGGTCCATGATACTCTCTCATCATGGATGTTTCTCTCTCTCTCCCCCTTTCCCTTCCTCTCTGAAATCAATAAAAAATATTTTTTAAAAAAAAACATTTAAAAATATATGTATATATTTGTATTGGTTTTAGAGAAAAAGGGAGAGGGAGAGAGAGAAACATCCATGATGAGAAAGAATCATGGATCGGCTGCCTCCTGCACGCCCCCCACCCCTCCCACACTGGGGATCGAACCCACAACCCGGGCATGTGCCCTGACTGGGAATTGAATGAATTCTGACCTCCTGGTTCATGGGTTGACGCTCAACCACTGAGCAACACTTTTTTTTTTTTTTAATATATTTTTATGGATTTCAGAGAGGAAGGGAGAGGGAGAGAGAGAAACATCCACAATGAGAGAGAATCATGGATCGGCTGCCTCCTGCAAGTTTCCCTACTAGAGATCAAGCCCACAACCTGGGCATGTGCCCTTGACCAGAATCGAACCCGGGACCCCTCCGTCCGCAGGCCGAGGCTCTATCCACTAAGCCAAACCAGCCAGGGCTGAGCCGCACTTTTTAAAAACAATCTTTTTTGTTGTCCTTGTTAATCCTGACCTGAGGGTATTTTCTCGTTGGTCTTTAGAGTCCTCACCTGGCCTATGATAGGCTCTGTGAGGTGACTATGGGGGGGGGGGGGCGGCTCTGAGAGGCCCTCCCCGGCTGGGAGGCAAAGGGGCGCAGGTGGGATCTGCCCCATGGACGGCAGGAGACAAGCTCAGAGGGAATGAGGGGCTGTTGGCCTGATTCGAGCATCTGCCTCCCCTCGCCCAGCCTCTGCAGACACTGCCCGCGGGAAGGGGTCTTGAATGGTGCACCCACAGGGCCACCCCCCGCCACCCGGTGCCCGGGACAGAGACGGCGCTGGGGAAGGATGGTCAGGCCGTGGCTCCCAGGCTCAGGGCTTCGTTCCTGATTAAAACCAGACCCAGGAGCTTGGAGCCCTCGGTGAAACGAGACACCTCTCGACGTGGGCAAAGGAAATGGAGTGCGAGAGGGAGGCAGGCTGGCCGGCGGCCCGCGGGCTGGGCAGGGGGGCCAGCGCTCCGTCCTCCACCCGAAAGGCCCCAGGAGCCCTCGCTGCGGGGAGCGATGACAGCAGGGGCCCCGCCGGGACCCAAGGAACATCCCCTCTTCTCGGCTTTCTTCCCACTTCCTTCTCTGTTCCTGGAGAAGACCTGCCTCTAATCCCATTACCCACGGTTATTCCCTGGGGGTAGGGTCATTTTACCTCTCGGAGCCTCCGTTTTATTTTGTGTGTGTGTGTTTTCTTAAATATATATTTTTATTGATTTCAGAGAAAGGAGGAGAGAGGGAGAGAGAGAGAAACACCCATGATGAGCCCTAGCTCGGTGTGGCTCAGTGGATAGAGCGTCGGCCTGCGGACTGAAGGGTCCCGGGTTCAATTCCGGTCAAGGGCATGGACCTTGGTTGCGGGCACATCCCCAGTAGGGGGCGTGCAGGAGGCAGCTGATCCATGATTCTCTCTCATTATGGATGTTTCTTTTCTTTTTTTTTTTTTAATATATTTTATTGATTTTTTACAGAGAGGAAGGGAGAGGGATAGAGTTAGAAACATCATGAGAGAGAAACATCGATCAGCTGCCTCCTGCACACCCCCTACTGGGGATGTGCCCGCAACCAAGGTACATGCCCTTGACCGGAATTGAACCCGGGACCTTTCAGTCCACAGGCCGACGCTCTATCCACTGAGCCACACCGGTCAGGGATCATCATGGTTGTTTCTATCTCTCCTTCTCCCTTCCTCTCTGAAATCAATAAAAATATTAAAAAAAAAAAAGAAAGAAAGAAAGAAACATCCATGATGAGCGAGCATCATGGATCGGCTGCCTCCTGCACGCCCCACACGGGGGATGGAGCCTGCAACCCTGGCATTTGCCCTTGAACCGAGTCGAACCCTGACCTCCTGGTTCCCAGGTTGGCGCTCAGCCACGGAGCCACAGGGCCGGGCCGCAGTGTGCTGTTTGGACAATGGGGACAGGGATGGTTCCTCCCGGCCGGTGCCCAGCCCTGTGGAGCCTCTTGCCCGGGGCACGTGGGAACCGCAGGGAGCACGCACCTGGGCGGCTCGGACTCTCGCTTCCTCCCGGCCGCCTCCTTTCTCTGACTCGGTCCTCTTTTCCCAAAGCCATGAGTCACACTCCCCGGGGTCGCAGAGTGGGGTCACAGAGTGTGGGGGCGGGAAGAGGCCCCCAGGACCCTTGGCTCAGCTGTGCCAGCAGAAATCCCTCGGGGACACAGAAAGGAAGGTTTCCAGGCTCCGGCTCAAACCCAGAGACCAGAATCTCTGACTTTTTAAAATCTTTTTTTAAAAAAATATACATTTTATTGATTTTTTTACAGAGAGGACGGGAGAGGGCCAGAGAGTTAGAAACATCGATGAGAGAGAAACATCGATCAGCTGCCTCCTGCACACCCCCCACTGGGGATGTGCCCGCAACCAAGGTACATGCCCTTGACCGGAATCGAACCCGGGACCCTTCCGTCCCCAGGCCAACGCTCTATCCACTGAACCACACTGGTCAGGGCCATCTTTCTTTTTTTTAAAAATATATTTTTATTGATTTTAGAGAGGACGGGAGGAGAAAGAGAGATAGAAACATCCATGATGAGAGAGAACCATGGATCGGCCGCCTCCTGCACGCCCCCAGCCTGGGGATCGAGCCCGCAATCCGGGCATGTGCCCTGACCTCCTGGTTCATAGGTCGATGACACTCAACCACTGAGCCACACCATATGATCACTCATTTAAAAAAATATATTTTTTAAATTGATTTCAGAGAGGAAGGGTGAGGGAGAGAGAGAGAAAGAAACATCCATGATGAGAGAGAACCATGGATCAGCTGCCTCCTGCATGCCCCACACTGGGGATGGAGACCTCAACCGGGGCATGGGCCCTGACCGGGCATCGAACCCTGACCTCCTGGGTCAATGCTCCACTGCGGAGCCACACCGGCGGGGCTCAATGTCCCATTCTTTGGGAAGAATACATTCAGCATAATTTCTGGTTTAAAGAGCAAATTCCCACAAGGATTCTGCAGACATTCTGTGTGGTATTTGTTGCAAGTGGATAATCCATCTTTCTGGGAACGTTTCCTACGGACTTGGAGACGTTTACTTAACGAGCAAAGAATAGACGACAGTCCCTGTTTTATAATTCCATTCATTTCCTCGAGGGAGGAAAGCTCATCAGTCATGGTGAGCGAGGGGAGGGGTGTGGGGTCCCTCAGGGGGGATTCGATCAAGATCTCCCTGACTCGTCATGCTCCGGGCAAGCGGGGCTTCGGAATTCCAGCATAAAAAAGAGGGTTGGCTTCGGAAACGATGTGTAGGGAAAACATATTGAGTCATAAACTCTCACAAGGAACGTAATGAAAAGTGAAGACTGTGAGAAACGTTGGGAAAAAATCCAATTCCCAGGAACACACGGAATCAGATGAGTTGTGTGTTTTTTTCCCTCTTCCCTGCTGCCCGGAGTAGGTTTGCAGAAGTAGTATTAAGCTCTCTTTGACCGCCTTTAACCAAAAAAAGGGGATTCTCTCTCATCAGTGATGTTTCTATCTCTCTCTCCCTCTCCCTTCCTCTCTGAAATCAATACACACACACACACACACACACACACACACACACACACACACACACACACACACACACACTAGAGGCCTGGTGCATGAAATTTGTGCACAGGGAAACATGTCCCTCAGCCCAGCCTGCAATCTGGGACCGCTGGCTCCTAACCGCTTGCCTGCCTGCCTGATCATTCCTAACTGTCTCTGCAATCGCCCCTAACCTCTCTGCTTGCCTGATTGCCCTTAACTGCTCTCCCCTGCCAGCCTGATCTCCCCTAACTGCCTCCGCCTTGGCCCGGCCACTATGGCTTTGTCCAGAAGGACATTGGGAAGGTCGCCCGGAAGATGTCCAGTCTAATTAGCATATTACCCTTTTATTAGTATAGATATACTAGTGGCCTGGTGCACGAAATTCGTGCAGGGGGTGGTGTCCTTCAGCCCGGCCTGCACCCTCTCCAATCTGGGACCCCACAGGAATCGGGCCTAAACCAGCAGTCAGACATCCCTCTCGCTATCGCTGGCTCCTAACTGCTCACCTGTCTGCCTGCCTGATCACCCCTAACCACTCTGCCTGCCGGCCTGCTTGCCCCCAACTTCCCCCCATTGCTGGCCTGCTTGCCCCCAACTGATCCCCCTGCTGGCCTGATCACCCCCAAATGCCCTCCCCTCCTGGCCTGATTGCCCCTAACTGCCTCTGCCTCAGCCCCGCTACCATGGCTTTGTCCAGAAGGATGTCCAGAAGGTCTCCTGGTCTAATTAGTATATTACCCTTTTATTAGTATAGATTTTTTTAAATGAGTGATGATATTGTGTGGCTCAGTGGTTGAGTGTCAACCTATGTCTCAGAAGGTCAGGCCTGGGTTGTAGGCTCGGTCCCCAGGGGGGAGTGTGCCGGAGGTAGCCCATCCATGATTCTCTCTCATCATTGATGTTTCTCTCTCTCTCTCTGCCTCTCCCTTTCCCTTCCTCTCTCTGAAATAAAATTTTTTTAAAAATCTATAATAATTAAAGCATAATATGCTAATTACACCAGACATCATTCCGTATGTCCTTCCAGACGACCTTCCGGACGAAGCCGGGGCTGCGAGGGAAGCCTGGGTCCCGGGTGCCAGAGGGGAACAGTGCCAGGAGCCAGGGGAAGGAAGGCCTACTCTTGCACCAATTTCGTGCACCAGGGCCTCTAGTTTTAAAATAAAATCAAACCCCGAGTGGGAAACGTTACAGGACAGACAACCAGTTTTTTCAACAAATATACAAGAAAAAATAAAATGAGCCGAAACCGGTTTGGCTCAGTGGATAGAGCATCAGCCTGCGGACTCAAGGGTCCCGGGTTCGATTCCGGTCAAGGGCATGTACCTTGGTTGCGGGCACATCCCCAGTAGGGGGTGTGCAGGAGGCAGCTGATCGATGTTTCTCTCTCATCGATGTTTCTGACTCTCTATCCCTCTCTCTTCCTCTCTGTAAAAAATCAATAAAATATATAAAAAAAATAAAAAATAAAAAATAAAATGAGCCCTAGCCAGTTTTGCTCAGTGGATAGAGCATCAGCCCTGTGGACTGAAGAGTCCTGGGTTCAATTCTGGTCAAGGGCATGTACCTCAGTTGCAGGCTCCATCCCCGGCCCTGATCGGGGTGCATATGAGAGGCAACCAATCGATGTGTCTCTCTCACATCAATGTTTCTCTCTCTTTCTCCCTCTCCCCCTTCCACGCTCTCTAAAACAGGACAACACACACACACACAAAATAAATGAAGTGGGGGGGGGGAACTTCTATATTAGCAGGTTCTGTCTCTGGCCCAGGACAGGTCACATGACTTAGGCCCTGCCAATCATTGGGCCCTAACCATTGTGCCCTAACCCAGCTGTGATTGGTCCAGAAGGGGTCACCTGACCAAGAGCAGTTGCCTAAGGAAAGCAGAATGGGGAGTCCAGCCCTTGTCCCGCAGTCCTGAGCGCTTCCCCAGCATTCCTCCCTGTCAGGGGGATCGGCACATTCCTTTAAATAAAAAAATAAAGGCTTTGTTTTCCTTTTGAATTTTTACGAGTTTATTGGAGCCAACCTGACGACATACGCCAGGCGGGCAGGATCTCAAATGCTTTTAAAAACCAGCTTTATTAAGAAGATATAATTCAGGGGACTCTTACCCTTCCCCCCACACGTGGGAGCCTGTACTTGTTCGTCAATAAATTTCCACCGTTGCTATACAAAAAAAAAAAAAAAAAGTAAAATAGAATTAAAAATAAATGCACATGGCATACAATCCACCCATTTAAAACACACGATTCTGTGGTTTTCAGGGTGTTCGCCGAGCTCTTCAACCATCACCCCATCAATTGTACAGACTTTTCATCGCCCCGGGAGAAAACCCTGTTCACAGTCCCTCCCATTCCCTGCTCCCCTCCCAACACCTCCGGCCTCAGGCAGCCACCACAGTCCTCTCTGCCTCTGGACTGGTCTTTTCTGGACACGTCATGTACACGGGATCGTACAGTCGTGATCCACGTGGAGCCAGGGTGGGGGACATCCGGCCCACTGGCCATAGAAGGCCCTGGGAATCAGGGCCCTGCCAAGCATTAGGGGTGAGTTCACTAAGTATTTGACCAAAGATAGCAGGGTGATTTCTAAGTTGATAATGTTTAAAAATACATTTTTGTTGATTTCTCTAGAGGAAAGGAGAGAGAGGGAGGGAGAGGGAGAGAGAGAAACATCAACGATCAGAGAGAAACATGGATCAGTGCCAGGGCTGACCAGCAGACGCTGAGCGACGGATGAATGGATTACTCTGATACAACATTTACTATGAAAGAGAGGGCTAAGGGGCTGCCTGGCTAAAGGGACCAGACAGCCTCAATGGCCTGCCTCGTTAGGCTTTTATTGTAGCAGCAGTTTGAGATCAAGTTTATTTTTTATAAACTTTTAAAAAATATATATTTTTTTGCCGAAACCGGTTTGGCTCAGTGGATAGAGCGTCGGCCTGCGGACTCAAGGGTCCTGGGTTCGATTCCGGTCAAGGGCATGTACCTTGGTTGCGGGCACATCCCCAGTAGGGGGTGTGCAAGAGGCAGCTGATCGATGTTTCTCTCTCATCGATGTTTCTAACTTTCTATCCCTCTCTCTTCCTCTCTGTAAAATACCAATAAAATATATATACAAAAAAAATGTTTGCATGAATCTTAAAAAAAATATATATATATATATATATATATATATATATCTTTTTTTTATTGATTTTTTACAGAGAGGAAGGGAGAGGGAGAGAGAGTTAGAAACATCGATGAGAGAGAAACATCCATCAGCTGCCTCCTGCACACCTCCTACTGGGGATGTGCCCGTAACCAAGGTACATGCCCTTGACCGGAATCAAACCTGGGACCCTTCAGTCCGCAGGCCGACGCTCCATCCACTGAGCCACACCGGTTAGGGCTCAAGTTTATCTTTTAGATACAATCAGTAGGGTGAGTAACCTTGGGAGGACACAGGTGTTTGTAGTGTCTTTTAAGCAAGGAAACCCAAAGATTAAGCATACAGATTCCAATAAACACCCGGAGGTCTGCATGTGCACAGACTTATTTGGAAAAGTCAAGGGTTCATTAGGGGCGCCGCCTTCAACACTCCCCTAAGTCTCCCCTAATTCGGAATTCCGATAAACAGGGCGGGCGGCCTTCTGCACACTTCCCTTTTCCCGGAATGTCCTCCTTACAAACTTCCCAACCAAGTCTCGTGGGCTCCCCAACAGATCGGCTGCCTCCTGCACACCCCCTACTGAGGATGGAGCCCGCAACCCGGGCATGTGCCCTGACCAGGAATTGAACCCTGACCTCCTGGTCCATTGGGCGATGCTCAACCACTGAGCCATGCAGGCCGGGCTCAAGTTGATAATTTTGAATGGCCCTCGCATGACGTTATAAATATCCAAATGGCCCTTGGCAGAGAGAAGGTTGCCCACCCCTGACACAGAGCGGTGTATTCAGGTTCGACCCTAGAGGTGTGGCCGGGCGCTGAAGCCAGGTTTGGCCAACGCCGACCCCCCTGTTCTTTCTCACAGACCTGACCAGGCCGCATCACAGAGAGTTGAATTCCCGGCTAAGGAGTAAACCGCGGGGACTGCTGAGCAGGGCAGTAAGACGCTTAGAGTGAGATTTAGAACGTGGTTCAGCGAGATGACGGACAGGGTAGGTTTTCATCCTCCGTGTGTGTTTATATCATACTAGAGGCCCAGTGCACGAAATTTGTACATGGGGAGGGAGGGTGTCGCTCAGCCTGGCCTGCACCCTCTCCAATCCAGGACATCCCTCTCGCAATCCGGGACTAGCTGGCTGGCTCCTAACCGCTCACCTGCCTGCCTGCCTCATCTCCCCTAACCACTCTGCCTGCCTGCCTGATCACTCCTAACCCCTCTGACTGCCTGATGCCCCTAACTGTTCCCCTGCTTGCCTGATCACCCCTAACTGCCTCTGCCTGCCTGCCTGATTGCCCCTAACCACCTCTGCCTGCCTGCCTGCCTGCCTGATCTCCCCTAACTGCTCTCCCCTGCAAGCCTGATCGCTCCTAACTGCTCTCCCCTGCTGGCCTGATCGCCCCTAACTGCTCTCCCCTGCTGGCCTGATTGCTCCTAACTGCTCTCCACTGCCGGCCTGATTGCCCCTAACCGCCTCTGCCTCAGCCCCCGCCACCGTGGCTTTGTCCAGAAGGATGTTCGGAAGACATCTGTAAGCTATCCAGTTTAATTAGCATATTACCCTTTTATTAGTATAGATTGAACCGTGTCCAGCACGGCCAGGGGTGAGCTGAGGAGGGTGGTGAAGGATTAAAGGAGACAGACAAGAGAATACAGTTGGGGCCAAGAGGACCACTGTGCCTGGATGAGGAAGCAGTGATCCAGCCTGACAGCCGAAGCTTTATTTTATAGTCAGATCCCACCAGGCAAAACAAGGGGAGGGGTCAGCATGCTTACAACGTTCTTGCGAGTTTCCAATCTAGTTCGTGACTCAAGCCTCGTTTCAGCCACACTTGCTGCCCCTCCCACAGCCCATCAGTTACCTAGGAACAAGGGAGGACTATGAGGTTCAAGATTAATTGTGCTGGGAGGGCTCTGCCCTCCAAGCTGGGACTTGTATGTGGCCCTGCCACAGGTCAGTCCGAGGCTTGACCCTATAGTTGCTCCCTACATCCTATGCTGTATGTGATGTGTGCACACGCACCTATGTGAAGGCTGAAGATGACAGCAGCAGTTCCCAAACTGGGTTCCATGGGACACTCATGTGTCCTGAGTGGTATAGCTTTTTGGAAAATGATGAAGAAACAGGATTCAAGGGAACCCCTGATGCTAGGGTCCCCCCTCCTGAGAGGCCCCCCTCCAGCCCCCTTCCCCCAAGAAGCCATCTGGCAGTCTGGCTGGCGTGGCTCAGTGCTTGAGTGTCGACCTGTGAACCAGGAGGTCATGGTTGGATTTCCAGTCAGGGCACATGCCTGGTTTGTGGGCTCGATCCCCAGTGTGGGGCATGTAGGAGGCAGGCGATCTGTGGTTGTCTCTCATCATTGATGCTTCTATCTCTCTTTTTCTCTCTTCCTCTCTGAAATCAATTTAAAAAATGTTTTTTATCCTCACCCGAGGATATTTTTCCATTGATTTGTAGACAGAGTGGAAGAGAGAGGGAAAGAAAGAGAGAAACATTGATGTGGGAGAGACACATCGATGGGTTGCCTCCTGAACACACCCCAACCATGGCCCAGGCCAGGGAGGACCCTGCCACTGAGGTATGTGCCCTTGACCAGAATCAAACCCAGGACCCTTCAGTCCACTGACTCATGCTCTATCCACTGAGCCAAACAGGCTAGCGCTGAAATCAATAAAAATCCTATATAATAAAAGCCTAATATGCTAAGTGTCTGGTCAACCAGTCAGCCGTTCAACCAATCAAAGCATAATATGCTAATGATATGCTTAGGCCACTCAACCCTCGCTATGACGTGCACTGACTACCAGGGGGCAGATGCTCCAACAGGTAGGTTAGCTTGTTGCTGGGGTCCAGCTGATTGGGACTGAGCGAGACGGGCCAGACACACCCTGGATCCCTCCTGTGGTCCCTCCCCGGCTGGCCAACCTCCCACGTCCCTCCTCGGCTCCCATCTTTCACTGGTGGGGTCCCTCCGCCTGGCCTGTGCACTCTCACAATCGGTACCCCTTGGGGGATGTCGGAGAGCCGGTTTTGGCCCAATCCCGCAGGCCAGGCCGAGGGACCCCACAAGTGCACAAATTCATGCACTGGGCCTCTAGTATATCCTATATTATAAAGAGGTAATATGCAAATTGACCATCACTCCAACACACAAAGATGGCTGCCACAAAATGGCCAGCAAGGAAGGGCAGTTAGGGGTGACTAGGCCGGCAGAGGAGGGCAGTTGGGGGGGACCAGGCCTGCAGGGGAGGGCAGTTGGGGGGAACCAGGCCTGCAGGAGAGGGCAGTTAGGGGCGACCAGGCCTGCAGGGGAGGGCAGTTGGGGGCGACCAGGCCTGCAGGGGAGGGCAGTTAGGGGCAATGGGGCCAGCAGGGGAGCAGCTGGGCGTTGATCAGGCTGGCAGGCAGAAGCGGTTAGGGGCAATCGGGCAGGCAGGCAGGCAAGTGTTTGGGAGCCAGCAGTTCTGGATTGTGAGAGGGATCCCAGATTGGAGAGGGTGCAGGCTGGGCTGAGGGACACCACCCCTCCCTCCCCCATGCACGAATTTCATGCACCGGGCTACCAGTATATAAAAAAAAGAAGAGAGACGCCTTGAGATGTGTCCAACCAGTTTAATGATGATGAAACCGTGCAGATGCCAAACTACGGAGCACCAGGGACAGGCCTGGCGGAGGCCTTGGGGGGACCACTACAGCTCGGGCAGGGGGGAGGGGGCCGCCTAATGCTGACATGGGGAGGGGACGTCACTGGCGGCTCAGACCTATGCCATTCCTCAGAGCAGGGGTGTGGGGAGGAGAGAGGGGACATGCATCGCGCTGTCCACGCGGGAGGTAGGAGCAAGCGGCTGCCATCACTCCCGAACGTAAATCCTCGTGCAGACCACGTCGTCGGCGCCGAAGGTCTGGAAGGGAAGGGAACGGTGACAGCGAATCGCTAATGAGGCCACTGACTGCCCCGTTAAAGACGCTCTGAAACAGACATTCCGTTTCCTGTACCACATGCTCTTGTTAAGCGCTAAGTGGGGGCTTTTTTGTTGTTGTTTTTTGTTTTCTCTTTAGTTTTTTCCTCCCTGAAGCCCTGTATAGGCAGCGAGGCAGCCAGGGGATAGAATCAGGTGACGGCCCTTTTCCTTTGCGTCTGGAACCGGCCCGTGCTGACATCAGCAATCCCCACTCCCTGGATTCAGTTTTGAAATTAAATGGAAAGTGCCTGGCCCTGGCCAACTTGGCTCCGTGGACGGAGCGTCAGCCTGCGGACTGAAGGGTCCCGGGTTCGATTCCAGTCAAGGGCACATGCCCAGTTTGTGGGCTCCATCCTCAGTGTGGGGTGTGCAGGAAGCAGGCGATCAATGATTCTCTCTCATCATTGATGTTTCTCTCTCTCTTTCCCTCTCCCTTCCTCTCTGAAATCAATAAATACATATTTTAAAAAAAAAGTAAATTGAAAATGCCTGGCCTGTGTTGCTCATCGGTTGAGCGTCAACCTAGGAACCAGGAGGTCACAGTTCGATTCCGCCCAGGGTTGCGGGTTCGATCCCCAGTGTGGGGCATGCAGGAGGCAGGCGATCAATGTTTCTCTCTCTCCCTTTTTGAAATCAATATTTATTATTTTAAAAATAACAACATTTTATTTTTTTGATGATCCTCACCTGAGGATATTTTTCCATTGATTTTTTAGAGAGAGTGGAAGGGAGGGGGAGAGACAGAGAGAGAGAAACATCGACGTGAGAGAGACACATCGATTGGTTGCTTCCCGCACACACCCCAACTGGGGCTGGGGATCGAGCCTGCAACTGAGGGACACGCCCTTGATCAGAACTGAACCCAGGACCCTTCAGTCTGCAGGCCGTTGCCCTATCCAGAGCCACACCGGCCAGGGCTCAATAAAAACGTATTTTTAGAAAAAGGAATTAAACAGAAAGGGAGAGCATCCTATTGGACGTTTCTGAAGTGGTTTCTGTCTCTCGTCCAGTGACTTCAGAGGAGCCAGGGCCTTGGGCAGCCGGAGCTGGGGTCCGGCGGGGAGCGGGCGGAGGGGAGGGCTGTGGGGTGGGCGCGGAGGGCCTCGAGGAAGCGGCTGTGCGGCAGGGACACAGCCTGCGACTCTGCAGAGCCAACACTTGGCCACCTACAACCTAGAGCCAGCCGGACCGTTTGAGGATGGAGAGGAGGCACCAAACAGGAGGATCCAAAAGGCTCATTTCAGCTCGCCCGGCCGGCGTGGCTCCGTGGCTGAGCGTTGACATTGGAACCAGGAGGTCAGGGTTCGATTCCCGGTCAGGGCACATGCCCGGGGTTGCGGGCTCCATCCCCAGTGAGGGGCGTGCAGGAGGCGGCCGATCTGTGATTCTCTCCTCATGGATGTTTCTCCCCTCCTCCCTCCCTCTCCCTTCCTCTCTGAAATCCATAAAAATATGTTGAAAAAGAATAAAAAGGCTCTTTCCAGCTAAACGCAATGGCTCTCATGTGTTAGTTCGCTGTGGGGAGGATGTAAACCCGTGGTCGGCAAACCGCGGCTCGCGAGCCACATGCGGCTCTTCGGCCCCTTGAGTGTGGCTCTTCCACAAAATACCACGGCCTGGGCGAGTCTATGTTGAAGAAGTGGCGTTAGAAGAAGTTTAAGTTTAAACAATTTGGCTCTTCAAAGAAATTTCAATCGTTGTGCTGTTGATATTTGGCTCTGTTGACTGAGTTTGCCAACCACTGATGTAAACCATCCCACAGAGCGAGGACCGTTGTGTTCTGGCCCCTGAAGTCCTACTGTCCCTAAGTTTAAGTCGGCTGCGTCCACTCTCCCCCAAACCAGAAACGAATGGCTGACTCAGAGGCCAGGTCCCCAGAGCTCTCCCGGGCAACGGAGCAGGGAGATCCACACGCATTTTATTTTTATTCTTTCTGAATCCTCACCCGAGGGTATTTTCCCATTTATTTTTAGAGAGAGCGGAAGGAAGGGTGAGAAATACACAGAGAGAGAAACATCGACGTGAGAGAGACACATCGATTGGTTGCCTCCCACCCGCACCCTGACCAGGGCCGGGGATGGAGCCTGCAACCCGGGTACGTGCCCTTGACAGGGAATCGAACCCAGGACCCTTCAGTCCGCAGACTGATGCTCTATCCACTGAGCCATACCGGCCAGGGCCCCAGATGCATTTAAAGAAACCCCACAAAACAGCCCTAACCGGTGTGGCTCGGTGGATAAGAGCGTTGGCCTGCGGACTCAAGGGTCCCAGGTTCGATTCCGGTCAAGGGCATGTACCTTGGTTGCGGGCACATCCCCAGTGGGGAGTGTGCAGGAGGCAGCTGATCGATGTTTCTCTCTCATCGATGTTTCTAACTCTCTATCCCTCTCCCTTCCTCTCTGTAAAAAATCAGTAAAATGTATTTAAAAAAACAAAAACAAACTGGAAAAGCAAGAATTCCCCGGGCTCTGGGCCTGATGTGAGGGTCTGTGTGCAGATGGATATGTTTGGGGGGTAGGGGGACACGGGCCCCTATGTCTTGGATTCCCGGAGGGGCCTGAGTCCGGGGTGGTTAGCAGCCCCGGCCTGGGAGGCTGGAGCTTCCGGCCACGCTCAGGTCCCTGGATGGTGGGGAGACGCCCTCCCAGAGCATGTGCTGGGGCATCGTCCCGACCTGTGTGGTGTCAGGGAAACGCTGGCCATCAGTGGTCAGCGAGGAAGCGCATCCTCGTCAGCGGCTTCTCCTCTGAGGAGGGAACTCCTGGCCACTCGGCACGGCTGTTTCTGCTCAGGAACCTCTCCACCCTACTCTCTCTCTCTTTTAAAAAAATTTATTTTATTGTCTTCAGAGAAGAAGGGAGAGGGAGAGAGAGAGAAACATCCATGATGAGAGAGAATCATGGATCGGCTGCCTCCTGCAGGCCTCCCACTGGGGATCGAGCTCTCAACTCAGGCATGTGCCCTGACCTGGATTCGAACCTGGGACCCTTCAGTCCGCAGGCAGACGCTCTATCCATTGAGCCAAACCAGCTAGGGCCTCTCTCTTTAAAAAAAAAAAAAAATTATTGCCCGATCTGGTGTGGCTCAGTGGATAGAGCATCAGCCTGCAGACTGAAGGGTCTCAGGTTCCATTCCCGGTCAGGGCACATGCCCAGGTTGCGGGCTCAATCCCCAGTGTGGGGCGTGCAGGAGGCAGTCGATCCATGATTCTCTCTCATCATGGATGTCTCTCTCTCTCTCTCTCTCTCTCTCTCCCTCTCTGAAATCAGTAGAAAATATTTTTTAAAAAAGTTTTCATCGGAATAATTTTAGGGTAGAGCTCCCCGTCTCCAGGTCTGAGCCCGCGCCCCTCCCCCCCGACCTCCACGTCGTGTTACCCTGAGACATTTCCCAGATCTGCCCAACATGCCGGCTCTCGGAAGCCGGTGGGGTCTCTGCGTGCCGGTGGGGGTGAGGGGATGGATGTGACGTGTCTAAGCCTCCCAGCGCTGACCGGGAACATTTCCGAACTCTTTCCCAGGCAGGACAGCGGGGAGTGAGAAGGGGGAAAGTGAGGGCTGGGCCCTCAGGGAGCCAGAGGCTCCGGAGCTGGGGGTGGAGAGGGAGCAGCCTCGAGAGTCAGCGCAGGGGTGGGTTGGGGGTGCCGGATGCTGACCGCGGCCACCTCCAGCCCCTGCTCTGCCCCACGGCACAGCGACGTCCTCTGACCGAAGCTGTCATATCAGGCTTTCTGCCTCCGTGTTAACCCAGGGCAGACAGTGTCTCTGAGCCCTGAACGGCGAGGCGAGGTGGACCGGGCAGGCCCAGGCGCACAGTGGGTGGGCGAGCGCGGGGGGTGGGGGGGAGAGGACCTCACCAGGATGAGCTCGTCGTTGGCCAGTTCGCGGGTCCAGTAGGTCTTGGGGCCGTCCCCCTCCAGAAGGGTCTGTGTGCAGCGGATCTTGTTCTCGCTCTCCCAGGTGGCTAAGCTCTGCTGGCGGGAAAGCCAGGGGCAACACGCATGACATTGGATCGTGGCAGGAAGCAACACATGGTCCCCGTCAGCAGGGCTCCAGCCGCCCGCCCCCCCACCCCCGCTTCCCCGAGGCACCCCAGTCCACATTCAGGGCACTGGCTGCGGATGGATGGGGCATCTATACACCGAGTGGCCAGATGATGATGATCTCTGAACACATAATCATCTGGCCACTCAGTGTATATCCTATAGAATAAAAGGCTAATATACAAATGGTGCCCTCAACCAGGAGTTCGACCAGCAGGCAGGCCGGCCAACCGCCCATGTCCCCTCCCCCTGGCCAGGCTGGCCGGACCCCACCCAGGCACAAATTCATGCACTGGGCCTCTAACACACACACACACACACACACACACACTGAATGGCCAGGTTATTATGCGTTCAGAGATCATCATAATCTGGCCACTCAGTGTATATACCTGCTATTATACACACACACACACACACACACACACACACAAACATATGCACACACACATGCACACGTACACACACTGAGGCAGCTCCAGGAATACAGTTGAGAGCACGCCACGCTTCGTGTATGGACTGCCCTCCCAGTGATTTGGGTTTTAAAGGCGAGAACCTCCACACATCGAACCTCCACACGTCGGAGCTACAAATTTTACACCGGCCGAGACACCACGTTTGTGACCACATCCGTGGCCGGACCAGGAGCTCTGTTCCCCGCACGGATTCGGGGAGAACCCCTCCACTTCTGGGTGCCCTTGTCTGATAAAACGGGGTGTCTCGGGCTCTGAGGATAAAAACTCGGCGACCCGGCTGGTGTGGCTCAGTGGCTGAGCCTCGACCTGTGAACCGGGAGGTTGCGGTTCGATTCCCGCTCAGGGCACATGCCCAGGTTGCGGGCTCGATCCCCAGTGTGGGGCGTGCAGGAGGCAGCTGATCCGTGATTCTCTCTCATCACTGATATTTCTATCTCTCTCTCTCCTCCCTTCCTCTCTGAAATGAATAAGAATCTATTAAATATTAAAAAATAAAAAACTTGGGCCCTAACCAGTGTGGCTCAGTGGATAGAGCGTCGGCCTTCGGACTGAAGGGTCCCAGGTTCGATTCTGGTCAAGGGCATGTACCTTGGTTGCGGGCACATGCCTAATAGGGGATGTGCAGGAGGCAGGTGATCGATGTTTCTCTCTCATCGATGTTTCTAACTCTCTGTCCCTCTCCCTTCCTCTCTGTAAAAAATCAATAAAATATATTAAAAACAAAAAAAAATTCGGCCACTTTCCAGGTTACCTCCCTCTAGAAAAAAAATGCAAAAACCAAACAAAACAGCCCTCTCAAGGGTCCTCACGCTGTGGGAGGTGGAAAGTAAAAGAGGGGACCCCCTGCTGGCTCCCCCCCCCCATTTGCACAAAGCAGAGCTGCCCAGGGGGCTGGGGACCCAGGACACCCTGGCTTTTTTTTTTTAACTGACACATGGGCAGTTAGTTGGTCAGCAGGATGGGGAACAAAGGCCCCACTCCGGGTTTCAATCAGCATGATGGTCTCTGGCCACAGCCACTGTCCGGGTCCCCACACGGAGCCCTGCCTGCCGCCCAGCCCTCCCTGGGACAAGCGTCCGGCTCTTTCCAATGGGGGCAGCGACAGCGGCTCGGATCCCCCACCCCCAAGCCTGGCCATCATGTTCAGGCCGTGCCAGCTCCAGGGCCCAGCGTTGCCATGGGGATCGGGTCTCCGGGTCCCTGTCCCAAGCCCCGTGCCCAGCCATCCCGCCCGCCCGGGGCACGTCAGACTCAGGAAGGGCGAAAACAACGCCTGGCTCTGGAATGGGACCAGCTTTTTTTTTCTTTCTTTCTTTCTTTCTTTCTTTCTTTCTTTCTTTCTTTCTTTCTTTCTTTCTTTCTTTCTTTCTTTCTTTCTTTCTTTCTTTCTCTCTCTCTCTCTCTCTCTCTCTCTCTCTCTCTCTCTCTCTCTCTCTCTCTCTCTCTCTCCTTCCTTCTTTCTCTCTCTCTCCTTCCTTCCTTCTTTCTCTCCTTCTTTCTTTCTTTCCTCCCTCCCTCCCTCCCTCCTTCCTTTTAAATACCAGGAGCAGGACGGCATTTGTCACTTTGGAAGTAAGTGGCCCATCTGCCCTCAAAAACCGGAGTGACCAATCCTCCATGCCACTCCAGGGGCCACCCTCATGCAAACCTGCCCATCTGCAAAAGGAAGGGACACCCCCTTGGGTACCCCACTCCCCACCCCCATGTGCATCTGGGGCTGATGTACGGAGAAATGCTAAACTCTTGCCCTGGACCCGAGAGAGAGAGAGAGAGAGAGAGAGAGAGAGAGAGAGAGAGAGAGAGAGAGAGAGAGATTGAGAGAGAGAGACAGCCCTTAGTCCATCCCCTTTAGATTCCACCTTTCCTTTATGAAACCAGTGAAGGTGGGTGGGTGGGAGGCGGGCGGGGAGAGGGCCACCCCGCAAGACTGCTGAAACTGGACCCAGAGCGTCTCCAGGGGCGCAGGGACGTGGGGGCGGGACCCCAGAGCTGCCGATCCACCTGCGACAGAAAACGTGGCGGCCCCGCCGCCTTCTCCTGCTCCGGCGCCACCCGCGCCGGGGTCGCCCGCGCGCAAAGCGCTGCACAAACCCCCGCGGGAACGCGGCGCGCGCGGCTCTTAGCACCGGGGAGGCGGCTTAGGGGACCGGATTGGAAGCCAAGGGGCAGGGCTTCCCCCCAAAGCCCAGGGCCCCCGGCTGCACAGACCTCTGCAAACCGCCGGAGCACACGCCCTGCCCGGGAAAGCGCGCCACGGGCTGCAACGGGGGGAGCCTGGGGGTGCGCGCGCGGCTGCGGCGGGGCGCGGGACCCCGGGCGGGCGCTGCGCTGCCAGCTCTGCGCTCGCTCACCCTGCACTTGCGTCCGTCCACCGTCTCCTCCTCGAAGCCTTCGCCGACCTTGAAGTTGATCTCGGTGGTGCGCACGGTGGTGGACGTCTTGATGTAGAACCGGTCCCCGTCCTGGCGGATCTCCACGTGCGGCTTGGACGCGGCCGCCACGGCCACCTTCCGCAGCATGGCGTTCACACCTGCGGGGAAGCGTGCGCGCCGCGGGCTGGGGTGGCAGGGCTGGGGCACCCCCACGCCCTCTGCCTGCCCGCAGGTGGGAGCCTCCGCAGGGCGGGCCGCTCCGCATCCTGCAACCCGCCCCCCCCACCCGCCTCCCCGCAACTCCATCTTTCAGAGGAGAAACTCAGAGAGAGCGAGTGAGCGAGTGGCTGTCGCTGGGAGACCCATGGAATCCGTGGCAGGGCCTGGTTTCAAACCGACACCCCAAATCTCAAGTCCCTGACCCTCCTCGGACCCCAGGAACCATCGCTCCTCCGGATGCGCAAGGACAGGAGCGAAAGGTGGAGCCGTCGGGGGAGACCTTGTCCGACCCCCAGCCAAACCCCCGCGGGACGCGCGCGCGGGAGCGGAGCCCGCGCCTCGGATCTAAGCCCGGCGACTTTCTCCTGCGGGGGCGTCGGCCCCCAAAACCCACCCTCTGCGGACTCGGGGCCCGTCCCAGGGGGAGCACCCGCGCCCGCTTACCCAGAGCCTTCAGGAGCTCGTCGAAGTTCTCGCTGCTTCGCATCTTCCAGGTGCCGGCGAAGTTGGGCATCGTGGCGGCGGCGGCGGCGGCGGCGGCGGCGGAGGCGGCGGAGGGCGCACTCGGAGCTGCTCGGCGGAGACTGCGCTCTGCGCCCGGCGCGCGCCCCGAGTCTATGGAGAGCGCCCCCACCCCGCCCACTGCGCCCCGCCCCCGGCCCCGCCCCGCGGCCCCTGCGAGCCGGGAGCCCCCAGCCCCTGTGCCCTCCCTCGCTGCGCCCCGGGCGTCAGGGTCCCCAGGGTGCAAGCCTGGCACCAGCTCCCCGAGATCCAACTGGAGAAGGGGCGCTCTGCCACCGCCTCCCCCGGCTCCATTCTTCCAGCGGGCGCTGGGGCGTTGGATGGAACAGGATGGGGGCACGGAGGGGTCATTGTGGAAGCTGCGCTGGGAGGAGGTGGGGGAGGCATTATACGATCCTCTCCACTTTTAAAAAATATATAAATGTTTTTTTATTGCCCTGGCTGGTTTGGCTCATGGATAGAGCCTGGGCCTGCGGACCGAAGGGTCCCGGGTTCGATTCCGGTCAAGGGCAGGTAGCTGGGTTGCAGGGTCTCCACCCTGGTCCGGGCCATGCAGGAGGCAACCAATCCATGTGTCCCTCCCTTACACGCTCTAAAAATCAATGCGAAAAATGTCCTGGGGAGAGGATTAAGAAATAACAAAATATGTTCGTTTTGTTTTTTAAGTTGATGTCAGAGAGGAAGGGGGGGGGGGAGAGAGAGAAACATCCATGATGCGAGAGAATCCGGGATCGGCTTCCTCCTGCACGCCCCACCCTGGGGATCGAGCCCGCAACCCTGGCACGGGCCCTGACCCCCGTGACCTCCTGGTTCACAGGCTGGTGGGGCCACCCTGGCCACTTGGGTGTGTGTTTGAGAACATCCCTAATATAACGGGGTGGGCCCACTCCCAGGGGCGTCTGTGCACGTGCCCAGCCGGACCCCTCTGCTACGGCGTCGGGGATCTCACTCCGTGTCCCCACCCACCGCGTGCGCGGGACCAAGGGGGCCGGAGCGGGAAAGCCTGACCCCTCCCCGTCAGCGCCCTCCTGGGCGCAGCTCTGCCGAACCCAGCATCCCGCGAGATTGTGGGCCTTCATCTCGCGGTGGAACCCAGCATCCCGCGAGATTATGGACCCCCACCCAGAGTTCCAACCCAGCATCCCGCGAGATTGTGGCCCCCGCCCAGACTTCGAACCCAGCATCCCGCGAGATTGTGGGCCCCCGCCCAGAGTTCGAACCCAGCATCCCGCGAGATTGTGGGCCCGCACCCAGAGTTCGAACCCAGCATCCCGCGAGATTGTGGGCCCCAGCCCAGAGTTCCAACCCAGCATCCCGCGAGATTGTGGGCCCGCACCCAGAGTTCGAACCCAGCATCCCGCGAGATTGTGGGCAGGGTAAAGGACAGTTTGTGGCAAGACGGAGCTGTGTGTTTGGGGGACCGCGCGCCTCAGCGTGGGTGGGGTGCCTGGTGCGAAGGGGTGACGCAGGAGGTGAGCAGCCGCCTCCCACGAAGCGCAAGGGGCCACAGAGGCACCTCGAAGGGTTTGGGGCACAGGGCGCCCTGGTCCTATTGCATTTGTGTCACGGCTTTCGCTTTAGGCTGGGGGGCAGGGGGCGGGCCTGGCCAGGGGCCCCGGAAGCAAGGGTGGCGCTGTGGGCAGTGGCGATGGGGAGGGGCCGGGTTAGAGCAAGGACGGTGGTTCCCCGGTGCCCGTCTGTGACCTGAGCCGGGCATCGCAGCAGCCTGGGCGGGCTCTCTCGACATGGAGACCCCCAGTGGGCTCAGGAAGTCGGGGGCGAGGAGTGGGGCCCAGGAAGCTGTGTTCCGCAAGCTTTCCGGGGGACCCCACGTTGGCCCTGCAATCTTCCGTGACCTGCGTACCTGCAAGAGGGGGGTGAGGGCGGGCCTGGGAGCTAGAGGCTGGCCTTGGGATGGGGGCCCACAATCTGGGGGAATCTGGGAGTTGGGGTCCCACCCCACCCCACAGTTTCTGGCTTAGTAGATGGGGAGACAGTGAAAGGGCTTGAGGCGGCCCTAGTCGCTTTGGCTCAATGGATAGAGTGAGGGCCTGGGTTTGATTCCCGGTCAAGGGCACATGCCTGGGTTGCAGGCTTGATCCCCAGTGGGGGGCGTGCAGGAGGCAGCCAACCAGTCATTCTCATCATCATTGATGTTTCTCTCTCCCTCGCCCTTCCTCTCTATGAAATCAATAAAAAAAAAAAACCTCTACATATGAAAGGCTAAGTGACCGACCGTCTGTCCATCCGACCGTCCCACTCAGCGGCCGGTACATATGATGCACACTGGCAATCTACCTAATGAAAGAGTAACATGCTAATTGACCGTACCTTCGCGATGCCCACCAGCCAATCAGGAGCGAGTCTTCAAATTAACCCAACAAAGATGGCAGGTTAATTTGCATACATGGGCTTCAGGGGGCGGGGGCCTCTGAGCAGGTAGGAAGGTGGAAAGGTGGCTCCAGCCGGAGCGAAGGCAGTGCTGGCAGCCAGGGAAAGGAAGGCCCATTCTGGCACGAATCTTCGTGCGTCGGGCCTCTAGTTTAAAAATAAACGTTGACTCGCGCGTGCGCCATACATATAAAGCGCTCACAGGCACCAGTCACATGCATGTGTTTCGAGCTGTCGTGGTTGATCGTGAATTTGGTTGACACTTCCATTATAGAGAAAGGGCGAAGAGCGATGTTAAAAATACTTGTAATTAATTTCTTTTCAATGTGTAGGCATCCGTGCACTGGACCACTAGTCTATATATATATTAAAAAAAAAAGGGCTTGAGGCTTGGACATCCTGTGAGGTTGAAAGGTACACGGTGCCTCCGTCAGATTGCACCTGAACCCGATCCCTCTGGGGACTGGACTGGAGGGTGAATTGAAGGAAATCGGGATGGGATGCCTGGAGACCAGGGGAGTGTATACTGCAGAGGTCCAGGCAAAGGTAAAGAGGGCTGGCCCCGCAAGCGTGGCTCAGTGCTTGAGCACCGACTTATGAACCAGGAGGTCACAGTTCGATTACCGGTCAGGGCACATGTCCGGGTTGCAGGCTCCATCCCCAGTAGGGAGCGTGCAGGAGGCAGCCGATCCATGATTCTCTCTCATCATGGATGTTTCTTTTTCTATTTAATGTATTTTATTGATTTTTTACAGAGAGGATTAGAGCATTAGAAACATCGATGAGAAAAAGCATCGATCAGCTGCCTCCTGCACACCCCCCACTGGGGATGTGCTCACAACCAGGGTACATGCCCTTGACAGGAATCGAACCCGGGACCCTTGAGTCTGCAGGCCCACGCTCTATCCACTGAGCCAAACCGGCTAGGGCTCATCATGGATGTTTCTATCTCTCCCTCTCCCTTCCTCTCTAAAATCAATAAAAATATATATGTATTTTTAAAATATATTTTATTGATCTTTTACAGAGAGGAAGGGAGAGGGAGGGAGAGTTGGAAACATCGATGAGAGAGAAACATCGATCAGCTGCCTCCTGTACACCTCCCACTGGGGATGTGCCCGCAACCAAGGTGCATGCCCTTGACCGGAATCGAACCCGGGACCCTTCAGTCTGCAGGCTGACGCTCTAACCAGTGATCCAAACCAGTCAGGGCAATAAAAATACATTTTAAGAAAAGACTCCTGGAACATCAGATCCACGAGTGGATTCTCTGACTCGCTCGGTGTTTTTGGAAGGAACGCTCTGGGCCAGGCTTGGGGTTCGGAGGTGAAGGGCCATTGCTGGGACCTGGCGGGACGCCCCGGCTGCCCCGAGATGGAGTTTGGGACGGTGTGTCAGTGCTGTGAACGGGGACAGGGAGGCATCACCTCACTTCCGGGGTGTCTGACCTTCCCGGAGAAGGTGACGTTGAGCTCACGCAGGGCTCTGCAGGGTGGCTAGGATCTCAGCAGGCAGAGCAAGGGGAAAGGCCTCCCCGGACAGGAGCCGGCAGAGTTGGGGCCTGGAGCTCAGAGCCCCTGACAGCCCCAGGGGACACCTCTCTGCAGAAGGGCTCCCCCGTCCCCCCCCTCACCCCCGGCATCAGGTGGCCTCCCCTTAGCATCAGAGGATCCCTGAGTCCAGGCTGATGTCAGGTTGTCCGCAGGCTGCGGCTGCAGCTAATTCCTGGCGGCTGCAGCTTGCCCGCCCCCCCTGCCCCCGGGGTGTGGATTTCAGACGGGGGGTGCGGGGAGCTGGGCCGGGGCCCTCTCTCCAAGGCCCCTTTGTTCTCAGCAGGCAGTTCCCGCCTTGGCTTCCCAGGCCACCAACCTGCTCCCCGTTGTCCCCCGTCGGTCCGGGACATTTCTGCTGAGGTTTGCTTCTTCGGCCTGGAGGCACGCCAGGGCCCCAGCCTCCCAGGGCCTTCTGGCCTGGCCCCGTGCCCTCCGGCAGGCTGAATTCAGGCTGGAAGAATGAGGGTCAGAGTTCAGTCCCCAAAGCTGGGGGCGCTGAAGAGGGTCCCAGGAGGGGGTCTTCAGGGCAGAGTCGTGGGGGCTGGGGCCGCTGTGCAGGGACACTCTTGGAGTCAGCAGAACAGGACAAAGAGCCAGGTTCCCAGGAAAGACTTGGGGGGGGGGCCGTGTACCTGCCCTGGGGGGTGCTTCCTGAGATTAATGGAGTAGAAGGTGCACTGGAGGGGGAGTCGGGGGGCCTGGGGGTCAGGGAGCCCACCGGAGAAGAAATAGCCAACATTTACTGAGCTCTGACTCGATCGCCCGTCCATCCATCCATCCGTCCGTCCATCTATCTGTCTGTCCATCCTTTCCCTCCCCCCCTGGAAACGATACTCATCATGGGTAAGGGCACAGCTCGCTGGTTAATTCAGAGCTGGGGGTACACCAGCTGGGGGTGCACGTCTGGCCCCAGATCTTTATTCTTTTAAAAATATATGTTATTCATTTCAGAGAGGAAGGAAGAGGGAGAGAGAAGGAAACATCCATGATGAGAGAGAATCATGGATCGGCTGCCTCCTGCACGCCCCACACTGGGGATTGAGCCGGCAACCCAGGCATGTGCCCTGACCAGGAATCGAACCCGGGACCCTTCAGTCTGCAGGCCGACGCTCTATTCACTGAACCACACCGTGCGGGGCTGTCATTTACTTGTTACAACCATCCTGTGAAAGGGAACTAAGTTAGCTCAGAGAGGCTGAGACACTGGCCCCAGGCCACACAGCCAGGAGGTGGTGGAGCCGGTCCCTCCCCGAGGCTGCCTGGCCACCGCCTCTAGCCCCACGGGCCCGTGAGCCCTCCACGCCGAGGCCACCCCCCGGTTTGTGTCCGCGCTCCCAGAGCTCGGCCCAGGCCCAGGCACCTCGCGGGCACTCCACGGAGGTTTCCGGCACGAACGCCCGCTCTTGAAAACGCCAGCCCGAGCTCGCATTAGTCTGATTTACACGCGCGCCGGGATCCTCCGGGCGCAGGGCTGGGGGACGGGCGGCCATCACTCATCAGAAAACACGGCAGCAGCCGCTCCCGCTCCCTCCCGGTGCAGAGGGAGCCGGTGGATTGATGGCCGACAGCCCGGCCCCGGGAAGGCCCGGCCTCGCTCACGGCGCAGAGCCGGCCCCCACGCGGCCCGTCCACCTGCCGCCCGGCGGTGGCCGCAGGGGGGTCAGCTGCCTCGCACCGATCGATCAGATGCCACATGGCTCCTTTGAAAGTCGGTGAGGAGAGGGACCCCATCGGCGGTGCCTGATCAATCACCCCTCGGCCGCGGTCCCTTGCGTGGCGCGTGCGGCCGGCACAATGCCCGCCGGTCACGCCAATGAATGGCCTTTCACACCAGAGCCGCCCCGGGCTCCCTGTGGCCGCCCTAATCGAGGTTGACGGATGTGGGGCGTGGGGCTGGGCAGCCACAGGCAGACAGCTGCTCTGCCTCCCAGATGTCCAGGGGAGGCAGCTGGGTGAGCCCCAACCTGAGGGCCTCAGGGTGAGGAGGGCTGGGGTACAGCTGCCCCCACACCGTGCCCCCCCCTCCCCTCGTGAAGAGGGTTTCTGGCCCTGGATGGCGACTGCATTAGCGCCGATAACGTGAAAATTCATCATGTTAACCAGACGCCTGCATTCCAAGGGCCCTGCCTTACGTACCCCCCCCCGCCCCCCACCACCCCTCCCGCCTGCGCAGGAGGGAGTATTTAATTATCGCTTCTCTCCTGCTCCCTGGATGTTTGCAAACGTGATTCATGGGCATATTGTTACCTCTGCTGAGCGCTGGGGGGGGGGGGGGGGGGGGAGCCCTCCGCCTGCCCGCCCCTCTCAGCACAGCCAGCTCTGGGCAGCTGGCCCCCTCCGGGCCCCCCCAGAGCCGCCCACACCCCGGTGCCCCTGCAGGACGAGGCGCCATCCTGGGGGCCCTGGGCCTGGACACGGCCCCCCCCTTCCCGTCCAAGGGCCCAGGGTGGGAATTGGAGCCCACGTTTCACATGGAAATTGGACCATATACAATTAAAGGGCCTGTTAGGAGGGACCCCAGGAACAGAGAATCGGGGGGGGGGGCGGGCGGTGGTAGGGGATGAACCCCGAGAAAGAAGGACTCCCTCCGGCCCCCACCTGGGTGTCCACCTTCCCCACGGTGGAGGGTCCCTGTGTGGTGCTGCCTTCATCCGGCTGGAGGTTCTCGGGGCGCCGTGGCCCCCCACCTATAGGCTGAGGAGGCCTTTTCCTGCCGCCCGCCCTCCCGGGCCTGGAAATGCCCCCGTGGTGGTTCTGCCCTTGTCTTGTTCCTGACGCAGCCCTGAGGCCTCCGTGCCTACCTGGCGTGGGTGCCTCAGAGACGGGGCGGCTGGATGGGTCCCCAGCCCCCGGGGGGTGGACTCACTGACTCATGAACCATCACCGATCCATCCTCGCTCGGCCTGACATGTCCTTGCCGGACAGCTGATGCGGACGGACAGCTGTCCCGGGGCATCACCCTCGTCGGGGGGTTGGCAGGGCTGGCAGGTGGCAGGGAAAGGCCTGCTTGGGAAGTCCTGTCCCAGCCACCTCTAACCCACAGGACGCGCCCGGCCTGGCTGGTGTGGCTCCGCGGTTGAGCGTCCACCCGGGAACCAAGAGGCCACGGATCCGATTCCGGGTCAGGGCACACGCCCGGGTGTGGGCTCCATCCCCTGTGGGGGCACGCCGACCGATGATGTTTCTCTCTCATCGGTGTTTCTACCTCTCTGTCCCGCGCCCTTCCTCTCTCTCTCAAATCAATAAAAACGTTAAAGAGAGAGAGAGAGAGAGCAGGCGGCCGCTCCCGTGAGCCAGACAGACACCCCACCCGGCTGACTCCCGCCATTCCCTGGGCCCCTCGCCCCTCCTGCCTGTTCACTCTCTTGCGGAGTTGTGGGGAGCCTGTTGGATCTGCCCAGGTTCCCCCAAAACCCAGCCCAGGTCCTTCCGGGGCCTGCATGTCCCCAGGCAGCCGGGGCCTCGTGACAGCCCCCATCCATCCATTCATTCACCGTCTGCCCGGGGCCGAGACAAAGGGCCTGGTGTGTGCAGATGGGCCGCCCTCACACCCGGCGCTGAGAATGGGCCTCCAACGAGTCCCCTGCGGCCACCTGCTGACCGGGGTGGCCGGGCAGTGACGCGTGCAAACGGGGACCCCGTGAAAAGGCAGGGCATGGGGAGGGGGCACGGGGAGGCCCGGCTGAGGCCCCCCGGCGGGCCCATCGCTCATGTCTGACGGGGCGTCATTACGGCTCTCAAACACCGCTTGCCCCGCACATGGAGCCCCGAGTTAATTGACAGGCGCTGTGGGGGCAGCCACGACGGAGCAGGACCCGTCCCCCGGGCCCCCAGAGGCCGCAGAACAACCCCCCCTCCCCAACCTCCGGGCAGGGCTCAGGGCCCTTCTGGGCTGACTGAGACCGTGGGCACCCCGAGGGCCTGTGTGCGTGTGTACATGCGTGTGTGTGCATGCGTGTGTGCGGAGGGAAACTGGGTCCCTTGTGGAGGGCTCTGGGGTGCAGCTGGGCCTCCCCAGCCTCTGGAGCCTTAACCCCTCCTTTTTTTTAAAAAAATATATTTTATTGATTTTTTTACAGAGAGGAAGAGAGAGGGATAGAGAGTTAGAAACATCGATGAGAGAGAAACATCGATCAGCTGCCTCTTGCACAACCCCTACTGGGGATGTGCCCGCAACCAAGGTCCATGCCCTTGACCGGAATCGAACCTGGGACCTTTCAGTCCGCAGGATGACGCTCTATCCACTGAGCCAAACCGGTTTTGGCTAACCTCTCCTTCTTACTGGACCCACACAGGCTCGACCCTCCCTGTGACCGGGGCCTGGCTTCCTCCCTCAGCGAAGACCCAGAAGGCACGGTCCCAGCTGGTTGGCTCAGTGGATAGAGCCCGCGGACTGAAGGGTCCCGGGTTTGATTCCCGGTCAGGACACATGCCCGGGTTGCAGGCTCGGTCCCTGGTAGGAGGTGTGCAGGAGGCAGTTGACCCATGATTCTCTCTCCTCATTGACATTTCTCTCTCCCTCTCCCTCCCCCTCTGAAATCAATAAAAATGTACTTTAAAAAATCTTATACAAAAAAAAAGAGAAAGAAAGCAGATACAGAGCAAATGGGACATGGAGGGGGACAGCCAGCAGCCCTGACATCATGGGGGGGCCACTCCCCCAAATCCCAAGGAGCCGTGCTAGAGGGGCGGGGGGCTGCGGACGGAGTGGGGCCTCCGCTCACACCAGCTGTGCCCCGGTGGCCTGTGGGATGGATTCGGCAGGTGTGCACACACATGCATTCTGGGGCCAAGCGTGACACCCCCCCTGCTGTGTCGGATCACCAGGGGTGTCTGCAGCTGGTGCGTACCCCCTTATTACAGCATATTCTACGGATTGGTAAGCTATACCTCGTCAGTAACTTGAAATCGCCCACGGGCCCTGGCCAGTGTGGCTCAGTGGATAGAGCATCAGCCTGCAGACTGAAGGGTCCTGGGTTCAATTCCTGGTCAGGGCACATGCCTGGGTTACGGGCTTGATCCCCAGTGTGGGGCGTGCAGGAGGCAGCCAATCCATATTCTCTCTCATCATGTATGTTTCTTTTTCTCCCTCTCCCTTCCTCTCTGAAATCAATAAAAATATGTTTAAAAAAAAAAAAAAGAAATCACCCACGGGCCCTGGCCGGTGTGGCTCAGTGGATAGAGCATCAGCCTGCAGACTGAAGGGTCCCGGGTTCGATTCCCGGTCAGGGCACATGCCCAGGTTGCAGGCTCGATCCCCAGAAGGGGTGCACGTAGGAGGCAGCTGATCCATGATTTTCATCATTGATGTTTCTATCTCTCCTTCTCCCTCTCTGAAATCAATAAAAATATATTTTAAAAAAAGAAGAAATAAATTGCCCACCGGAGCCATGCAAACACCATAGCCATTGGCCTGTGCTGTGATCTGGGTGCGGCTCCTCCGCCCGCAGCTCCTGTGGGCCCCCATCACCCAGGTGGGCCCCTGCACCTTCCTCCCCCCCTCATCTCGGCCTCTCCTGTCTCGTTCTCTGCAGCCTAGGTGCTGGCTCACAGCTTCCTCACCCGCCCACCCGATTCTGCCCCCGTCCAGGGACTGCAGCCGCCACCGCCTCCTGGCAGCCCACCTGGCTTTCTTGGTTCCCCTGCCTGACTTTGCTGTGTCCCAAGTCAGCAGGTAAGTGATGCCAGAGAGGCCTGGGAGGTCGTGGTGGCGGCGGTTACCCCAGTTCTATGCACTGCTGGGCCTGACTGCCCCCGCCCCCTTTCTAGATGCACAGGGCCTGTGCCCTCCAAATTCACCTTGGCTGCCCTGGGCTTGTGACTCAGTCTACCAATGTAGGGTAGCTCCTGCCCATTTTCTTTTTAAAAAATGTATTTTATTGATTTCAGAGGGGAAGGGAGAGGGAGACAGAGACAGAAACATCCGTGATGAGAGAGAATCATGGATCGGCTGCCTCCTGCACGCCCCACACTGGGGGTCGAGCCCACAACCCGGGCCTGTGCCCTGACCGGGAATCCAACCGTGACCTCCTGGTTCCTAGGTTGATGCTCAGCCACTGAGCCACACCGGCCAGGTGCTCCTAACCATGCTCTAGGGGCGAAGGCCATGGTGTTTGGGTCTCCCATTTTCTGCAGGAGGAAACGGAGGCCCGGGAGGCCCTTGTCTGGGGTCCCATAATGACTCAGCAGCCTGTGGGGCTGGGGTAGCTGAAGAGGGCGGGCAAGCAGGTGCCAGCCGCTGCATCCCCAGCACCAAGTGCCCGGCAGGTGGCCCACGGCAGGCGGGGACTGCCACCCTGTGGCCATCCGTGGTCAAGCCCCAGGCTTGTGGGATCGGATGCCTCCTGCACGCACACATGCACGCCCCACATTGGGGATGGAGCCCACAACCCTGCCATGTGCCCTGACTGGGAATGGAACCGTGATCTCCTGGGTCATAGGTCAACACTCAATGCCACGCTGGCCCGGGCTGAACGTTCGGATTTGAACCCAGACAGACTCCTGCTTTTGGCTTGGAACAGGGATTCCCTGGCCCTCTCAGCTCCCCCCTTCCTTTCTGTGACCTGTCCCCACCTTTCCCTCTCCTCACACCGTGGAACTGGGGATGAAAAAGCCACCAGCCATCTCCACACGGGGCCCGAGTTCCCCCTGGAGTCCTCACTGCCGCCCCGGGGGTCGGTATCCTTCCGGGGGTCGGTATCCTTCCGTGTGTGTGAAACAGGGTTCACCCCTGCGCCCCGGCCTCGTGCCGCTGTGTTCGCGGCGTGCGGCTCAGTCTGGACGTTCACCGTTGTGGCTCCCCAAATGTTTACAACCAAGACTAAACTGGAGGTACCGGGGTCTCCAAAGTGGGGCTGTGTACCCCAGCTGGTGAGTAAAGCCATCCACTGGGGCGTGGGAAGAAAATATTAGACCCTCTGATTATATATTTTTTAATCTCATCCTCTTAAAATTCCATTTTTGGCCCTATCTGGTTGGCCCAGCGGATAGAATGTCAGCCTGCGGACTGAAAGGTCCCGGGTTTGATTCCGGTCAAGGGCACATGCCCTGGTTGTGGGCTAGATCCCCAGTGAGGGGCGTGTAGGAGGCAGCCAATCCATGATTCTCTCTCATCATTGATGTTTCCATCTCTCTCCCTTCCTTTCTGAAATCAATAGAAATATATTTTTAAAAAATTATATTTTTGTATTTGCTTTATTATACCTATAAATGTATTAGCAGAATAGCACACACATGATTTGTAAGTAACATACACATACAGGGGTGCATGGTAAAAAAATTTAACAATATGAACGTATGGTCACTGCCTTGGGGGGGTGTCCCATAACATTTTTTCACATGTGCAGATGTGAAATAAGGTGTGTTTTTTCTTCTTTTTTTAAATACAAGATATGTACCTTTACTATACATGCTACCCACTCTTACATCTATTTTTCTTAATCTAACCTATTTCTTTTTGGGGAGACGATTAGTTGAATTTTGGGCTGACAAGATCTCACTTGATACCCAGAACAATTTGCTTCGTTTGGAAATTCAGAGAGGAAGGGAGAGGGAGAGAGAGAGAAACATCCATGAGAGAGAGAATCATGGGTGGGCTGCCTCCTGCACGCCCCACACCAGGGATCGAGCCCCAAACGCAGGCATGTGCCCTGACCGGGAATGGAACTCTGATCTCTTGGTTCATAGGTCAGGGCTCAACCACTGAGCCACACCAGGTGGGCATAACTTGCAGTTTTTATTTATTTTTATTCTTATTTTTTAAAATATATTTTTATTGATTTCAGAGAGGAAGGGAGAGGAAGAGAGAGACAGAAACATCAACAATGAGTGGGAATCATTGACTGGCTGCCTCCTGGGGGTGCGGAGCCAGCGACCTGGGCACGTGCCCCTGACCAGAATCGAACCTCGGGACCCTTGAATCCACAGGCTGACGCTCTATCCACTGAGCCATACCGGCCAGGGCTGAATGGCAGTTTTTAAAACAAACCTCCATTTCACTGAAAAGTGTTGAAGCGACAGAACGCGAGAAGCCACCTAGTCGAACAGCAGAGCAGAAACGGAGAAACCCGACCCCACCTGCAGCTGCCGGAACCGAACGTGCGAAGCCTCCTGGAGCCTAGGGGAGGGGGCGTGGCCTCCCCGGTCTTCAGAGGAAAGGGGCGTGGCCTCCGCACACATCCCCGCCCCCCCGTTGGGAGCTGCGCGTGTGCGGTTGCCCTGGGAGATGCCCCGCCCCTCCGTGAGCTCATAGCCCAGCGTCGCGGTCGCGTGGCGCTTTCGTCAGACGCGCGCCCAGACTGTGCGACGGGGCAGTGAGCCGGTGAGTCGGGCTCTCAGGCCGGTGGGGGCGGCCGCCGTCCGGGCCGCCGATGGCCCTGGCGGGACGGCGGGGGAGCCAGGGCGGGCCCGAGGCTGCCGCCCAGCAGGTCCGCTCACGGTGGCCGCAGGCCGCGGGCCCCAGGTCGCCTCTGTGCCTCCGTTTGCCCCGCTCCCCGTCGGGGCGCGTCCTGGGCGTGTCCCGGGCAGCCTCGAGATGAGGGCCGGTGTCCCTGTCCCCGTAGGGGGAGGCCCGTCCCAACCGAGCCTCCCCGGAGGAGGGCCACGCTGTCTTCGCAGGTAGCGGGCCTCCCATCACCGGGCAGGTACCAGCGCGCCTGGGTTCCGTGGTCCCGGTGCCATGGGGTCTTGTGGGTCAGTCCTGCCTGAGCGCGCCAAGAGAGGCACGTGGGGTGTGTTTTTGTTGTGTTTTGTGTTGGAAACGCAGAGGAGCGAGCAGTGAATTCCGCGTGGGGAATTGTGGGGGAAAGACGGGGGCAGAGGAGGGTTTGGGGTCCTCTCAGCTCTGCCATGAGTTGGTATCAGAGCCTGGGGTAAGCGGGGATGTGGCTTGGAGGCCTGGTCAGGGCTTGTCTCCACCAGCTTCGCCTCCCTGTCTCCCTTTCCTTGTCAGGAAGGAGGAGGGAAGAGTAAGGGTACCTACTGAGCGGACGGGGGGGAGGGAGGAGAAGCGGGGTGAGCGAGCTAATCCAAGTGTCTAGAACTTAAAAATGGGCCCGACTCGGCACGTCCTAGAATGTTTACTTTTTTATTGTCTAAAGTTTTGCATGTCTTCCCCCCCCCCATTGATACCCGCCCCCAGCCATTCCCACCCGGGGCAAGCCCCCACCGCCCCAGTGTCTGTGTCCATTGGTTATGCTAATACGCATGCGTACAAGTCCTTTGATTGCTCTCTAACACCCCCCCCCCATTTGTTTCTGGATCTGTTTTCATCAGTTTATGTTGTTCATTATATCCCACAAATGAGTGAGATCATGTGATATTTATTTTTCTCTGACTGGCTTATTTCGCTCAGCACGATGCTCTCCAGGTCCATCCATGCTGTGCCAATGGTAAAAATGCCTTCTTTTTTATAGTGGCGTAGTATTCCGTTGTGTAGACATACCACAGTTTTTTAATCCACTCACCTGCTGATGGGCACTTAGGCTGTTTCCAAATTAGAATGTTTACTTTTTAAAAATATGTTTTCATAAAGGAAGGTAGAGAGAGAGAGAAGCATCAGTGATGAGAGAGAATCATGGACCAGCCTGCCTCCTGCATGCCCCTTACTGAGGATGGAGCCCGCAACCCGGGCATGTGCCCTGACCAGGAATTGAACCCTGACCTCCTGGTTCATAGGTCGAGGCTCAGCCACTGAGCCACCCCAGCCAGGCAGAATGTTTACTTCTTTTAAAAAATATATATTTTATTGATTTTTTACAGAGAGCAAGGGAGAGGCATAGAGAGTTAGAAACATCGATGAGAGAGAAATATCCATCAGCTGCCTCCTGCACGGCCCCCACTGGGGATGTGCCTGCAATCAAGGTACATGCCCTTGACCGGAATCGAACCCGGGACCCTTCAATCTGCAGGCTGATGCTCTATCCACTGAGCCACACCGGCCAGGGCCAATGTTTACTTCTTGATGGAAGTTCACCTTTGTCTTGAGGAGGCTGGCTTCTTGGATGTTGGCCTCCTGCAAGCCCTCCCACTCTTTCTTGTTTGTCTCCGTTGCTGCGTGTGAGGCGGGGGTTGGGAGGGGAGAGGGCAGGTGCCTGGGCACAGTTGGGATGCTTGGCACGTCAGCAAAACTGGCTTGAGCTCCTCGCCGTCCCTCCTACCCTGGGCAGGACCGTGTTTTGGGGGACAGACAAGTTGTGCACGACCAGTGTGGTCGACATCTTCAAGAATTATTTAGAAATCTTTGGTTGTTTTTATTTGCCCCGTTATTCTCGGAAACCTTTCACAGTCGCCTTCTGGAATTTGCAGATTTAAAGCCAGTCACTGACCTGAACCTCGGATGCCTTAGCTGTGCCATCTCTTTGCTCATGAATAGAAATGAACATGGATGAGCAGAAATAGTGCATCGTTATGTTCTCGGGCCTCTAGCGGGAACTTAGCATTTTTTGCAATTACAAATGGCGGTAAAATCGCGGTATTAACTGTGACGTGTCACCAGTAGAAATCACAGGTAGTTCCACATCTTAGGACACTGTGAAAGTGCATCATGACTTTGAAGTCGTGGCAGTCGCCAGACTTGCTGCTAGATACCTATATTATAAAAGGCCAGTGGCTGTAACGCGTAACGACTGAGTGACCCGTCACCAGGGGTGCGTGGAGCCCCTCTCGGGTCCTCCCCCCACCCTCCCGTGGGGCGCCGGCAGCGTCGGCGGAACGAGGGAGGTGTCGCAGGGCAGCGGACATAGCCCTGATGGCAGGCTAGGCCTAGGGGACCCTACAAGCACACGATTTAATCGTGCGCTGGGCCTCTAGTTGTTATAGAACAGATGACTAAAAGATCATATGTTACATGGTCACACACACTTTTTGTCTTTCCATAAAACTTGTTTTAGCCTACAGTCGATCCTTACTATTTTCAGATTCTGTATTTGCAAAACCGCCTACTTGCTAATATGTATTGTTCGCCCCAAAACCAGTGCTTTCGTGGTCTTTTGAGGCCGTGGGAGGGAGGCGAGGAATTCAGGTCACGTGACACACACGTGACATAGGTGCCTTCTTGTTCCAGCTCATACTGGAAGCGTGTCCTTTTCCAGCCTATGCAGAGCCATGACTTTTGCATGTCTGTGCTTCTTGTTGGTGGTTTCGCTGCTGAAAGTAGTCCCCGAGCGCAGTGCGGAGGTGCGTCTTCGTGTCCCTCAGTGCAGGACGCAGAGAACATACGTGTCAGATGAGCTCCCGATAGGCAGCCAATGCTGCCAGGCATGAGTTCAGTAAGTGTCAGCGAATACCAGAGCCCAATATTCCCCCGGGAACCATGGGAAATGAAAGGGCCTGTGGGCCCCAGCTGCTGTGGCTCAGCGGGAAGAGTGTCAGCATGGGGACTGAAGGGTCCCGGGTTCGACTGCGGTCAAAGGCAGGTACCTCAGTTGCAGGCTTGATCCCCAGCCCTGGTTGGGGCATGTGCGAAGACAGCCAATCGATGTGTCTCTCTCAAATCAATGTTTCTCTCTCTGTCTCTCTCTCCGTTCCACTCTCTCTAAAAAAAAGCAATGGAAAAGTAGCCTCAGGTGAGGATTAAAAAAATCCTATATAATAAAAGCCTAATATGCTAAGTGTCCAGTCATCCAGTTGGCCGTTCAACCAATCAAAGCGTAATATGCTAATGATATGCTAAGGCCGCTCAACTGCTCGCTATGACGTGCACTGACCACCAGGGGGCCGACACTCTGACCTGTGGGTTAGCTTGCTGCTGGGGTCTGGCTGATCGGGACTGAGCGAGACAGGCTGGGCACGCCCGGGAGCCCTCCCGCGGTCCCTCCCCTGCTGGCCAACCTGGTGTCAGTGGCTCAGCCACAAGCCGGGCTGATGGCTGGCGTGTGCAGTGGCCCGCCTCTGCAGCAGTGCTAAGGCTGTCCGGTTGACGGCTTAGGCCCGCTCCCGGTTGGACATCCACTGAGGGCTCCCGGACTGTGAGAGGGCGAGGGCTGGGCTGAAGGATCCCTCGCCCCCCAGTGCACAAATGTCGTGCACTGGGCCTCTAGTAAATAAATCAAAGGCCCGTGGTTCTCTCTCTGAAGAGCGGCAGGGGGGTGGAGACCGGTCCCCTCTGGGGTCAGACTTGGAGAGAAGGAAACATGGGGCAGGACGGGTTGTTGGCAGATTCCACGGCTCCGAGGGCCTGGCGAGGGGAACTCCTGGGACCGACCCAGGGAATGTGTCGGGGCATCTGCAGTTCAGGGGAGCCTCCTGTGGACCCCTGTGCGGAGGGCACTCCTCACTGAGCCTGTGTTGTTCCCGCAGAGCCGCCTGGCCTGGAGCCCTTCGCTTGGCTGAGGACATGACCAACCAGGTAAGGCTGTGGGGGGGCGCACCAGCGGGTCTCTGGCGGGCGTTGGGTGGCCGGGCACCAGCTTCCAGGTCCTGCTCCCTCCTGACCAAGGCGAGGCGGCGGCCGCCCCACACAGCGCCAGGAGCAGGAGCTTGCTCCCCGCGTCTGCCGGTGCACAGGGGTGAGGAGCTGGGAGAATCTGTGGACAAAAGCACAGGAAACGATCAGCAGAGGAGAACCTGTTTTGTGATCAGATCGGGGACGAGGTTAATGGGTCGTTCTGCAGGCTGTGCCTGTGATACAACAGCAAGAACGAGGCCCGGCGGGCCCTGGGCTTCCTGGTGAGCAGAGCAGGAAGGAGCACGTTTGTTAGTCTCTTAGGGCAGTGGAGAAACTACCCTTGCTGCTGCTTCTTTTTTAAAAAAAGATATATTTTTATTGATGTCAGAGTGGGAGGGAGAGGTAGGAACATCAGTGATGAAAGCGAATCATGGGTAGGCTGCCTCCTGCACACCCCCCACTGGGGATGGAGCCCGCAACCCGGGCACGTGCCCTGACCGGGAATCGAACCCTGACCTCCTGGTTCCTAGGTCGGTGCTCACCCACTGAGCCACGCCGGCCGGGCCAGTTTCTTTAAGAACTAATGGTTCCTGGTGTGACTGCATATCTTGCACGAGCCCGAGTCAGGAGCATGCAGGTTGGGGTGACAGGAAGTAGTGGTGACTATCTCCGGGGGCGCGGCGGGGAGGCGGGAGGGGACGCGATACGTCTGAACTCTGACCGCTGGTCTAACGGGGCTTCCGTTCTTTTCCAGTACAGCATTCTCTTCAAGCAGGAGCAAGGTGAGCAGCCTGCCCCCCACTCCCATTCACCTGCGGGAACGGGTGGTCTCTGGCTCCTTTAAGCGCTGTTGTCATGCCGACCAGGCATGCCATGCCCAGTGTACTCCCTGCAGGAAGATCACAGCTTCACTTAAACACAACAACAACGCAGGCAGGGGAGGCAGACAGCGGGCGGAGGGCTTCCCCGTCCGGGAGCGTCCATCGAGCTTCCCCGCTGCCGGGGTGGCTCCCCAGAGGCCGCTGCACACGGGCCCGCGGGGACTCCCGTTAACAGCGAGCTTGGCTTTGAGCCCCAGCTCTGCCCCTTCTTAGCCTTGGCGTTCCAGTGAGCTACTAGTCTCTCTCTCTCTCTTTTTGAAAAAACATTTTAAAAATTGATTGTAGCCCCAGCCAGTTTGGCTCAGTGGATAGAGCGTCGGCCTGCGGACTCAAGGGTCCCGGGTTCGATTCCGGTCAAGGGCATGTCCCTTGGCTGCGGGCACATCCCCAGTAGGGGGTGTGCAGGAGGCAGCTGATCGATGTTTCTCTCTCATCGATGTTTCTAACTTTCTATCCCTCTCCCTTCCTCTCGGTAAAAAAATCAATAAAATATATTTTAAAAAATTGATTGTAGAGAGAGGGGAAGGGAGGATAGAGAAGCAGCCACTGGCTGCCTCCTGCACGCCCCTACGAAGGACGAGTCCTCAGTCCAGGAACCGGCCCAGTGGCCTGGTTTGTGGGCCGATTCACAGCCCCTGAGCCCCCCAGCCGGCACCGCATGCTCCTCCGAGCCTCTGACCCCTCGTCTGTAGCGTGAGGTGCCGTCACAGCGCCTGCTCCGTAGGGTTGTGGTGGCAGCGAATGGAGATGGTACTTCCGGGGGATTAATGGGGTCACCGGCCCCTGACACAACACCAGTGTGGCCAAGGCGGCTCGTGGTGGGGCCGCATCAGGCCTGTGCTCGGGCCTCTGCTGTTTGCAGTCCGTGCCCGGCGGCTCCCAGTTGCTGGGGGGCAGCTCCTGCCTGGCTGAGGGCTCTCTCGGGCGGTGGGGAGGGCCCGTCTCCATCATGTGGTGGCAGCGAGCGATTCCAGACGGCGCCTCCGCCGGGCCCAGCTGGGCTTGGGGCAGGGGCTTCCTCGGAGCCTCCATTCCCACAGTCGTCCTACGAGCGCCCCCCGGGAAAGCGCTCGCGAAGCAGACACGGGTGTGCCTGCGGGAGGGGGGACAGCACTCGGCTCCGTTCTGAGGGCGCGTTCGGCGTAGAGGTCGCTGAGGTCGTCCTAAGGGGCAGCTTCCGTTCCAGCCCATGATGACGCCATCTGGTCGGTGGCCTGGGGGACCAGCAAGAAGGAGAACGCGGAGACGGTGGTCACGGGCTCCCTGGACGACCTGGTGAAGGTCTGGAAATGGTGAGCGCCTCCCCGGACGGCGGCCTGGGGGACGGGTTCAAGGGTGTGCGTCCTGTTCCCCGGTGCGGTCAGGAAAGGGCTCCCTGTTTTCCAGACAGAAAAGTGTGGGCCCGGTGGGCAGGGTGGGCTGTGTGTTGTCTGAGGGGCCCTCGTCTCCCCCTTGCCTCCCTGTGACTCGGGTGAGGCCCAAGGTCGCCCTTGGCTGCCTTTGGTGCCTGGGCTCCTCACGCCCCCGAGTCTCCATCCCGCAGACTCTGGTCACGCGTGGCCGCGGGCTGATGCTGTGCCGGGTTGGGGTTGTGTGTGAAGAAACGCGTCTCTCTGTCCCCCTGAGGCGTGACGAGCGGCTGGACCTGCAGTGGAGCCTGGAGGGGCACCAGCTGGGCGTCGTGTCCGTGGACATCAGCCACACGCTGCCTGTCGCCGCCTCCAGCTCCCTCGACGCCCACATCCGGCTCTGGGACCTGGAGAACGGCAAGCAGATCAAGTCCATCGACGCGGGGCCGGGTGAGTCCACCGGGGCAGACGGCGGTTCTTCGGTGGCCTGGACCGAGGGCACCTGAGGCCGGGCTCCGGGTCCGTGGCTCCTGCGGCTGGATCTGTGGGAGACACATGCCAGGGCCGGGGGTGCAGCTGGAGCGGGGAGCTTCCTCCATCGCCCCCTCGGCCTCTGCCCTGTCTGTCGTGTTGCCTTTTTGGAAAACTCTCGCCCGTCCTTGTGCTTTCCTGCGTGGCAGCTCGAGGTCCCGGGTGCGGTGCGACCAGAGGTTTGTCCCTCGTTATGCACAGCCTCCTCCCGGGGAGGAGGGGCCACACCTGCCCGTGGAGCCGCCGTGGACGGGCGTCGGGCGCTTCCCCGGTTCCACGCTTGTCCGTTCGTGTGGAAGCCACTTGTGGGGACGCCTGGCGCGGCTGGCCTGTTGTTGGGGGGGCTTGTTTCCGGGAGAAGCTGTGACACTGAGTGACTGCTCTGCTCCCCGTCCCACCGCGCTCCACGCACTTTAGGACCGGGCTCCCTCCCGTCTCACTGCCTCTCCCTCTCTTCTGCACAGTGGACGCCTGGACGCTGGCCTTCTCTCCCGATTCCCAGCATCTGGCCACGGGCACGCACGTGGGGAAAGTGAACATCTTCGGGGTGGAGAGCGGGAAGAAGGAGTACTCCCTGGACACACGCGGGAAGTTCATCCTCAGCATCGCCTACGTAAGGAGGCCGCGCTCTCCGCCTTCCAACCTCGCACGCTCGTCCAACCCACGTGTCCCCGCCCCGGCTCCCCGGCTGCTGTCGCCCTGGGGGTGATGGGGGCAGGGGGTGGCCGGCCAGCCCGCGGGACCGCAGCCGGCAGGGGCGCTGTGTGTGCGGGCTGGCCCGACGTGGTCTCACACGTCCTCGTGTTCTGTGCGCAGAGCCCCGACGGGAAGTACCTGGCCAGCGGAGCCATCGACGGCATCATCAATATTTTCGACATCGCGACCGGGAAGCTGCTGCACACGCTGGAGGGTACGCCTCTCGGTCCGCAGGCGGCTCTGCGGCCAGGGGGAGGGTGGGGCCCGCGGAGCAGTCGGCCTTGGGCGTGCGGCTCCCACCTCCAAGCGCACGGACCCTGGGGTCACCTCCCGACCCTGCTGGTTCCCGCTGCACGTGTCTCGTTCTGTCGAGTCCGCTCCAAGCCCTGGAGTAGAGTCCTTAGTGACGAGAGAGCAGCTCCTGCTTGATGACAGGCACCCCACACTGTGTCCCGAGTGAATGGGGTGCCCGCCCCACACTGTGTCCCGAGTGAATGGGGTGCCCGCCCCACACTGTGTCCCCGAGTGAATGGGGTGCCCGCCCCACACTGTGTCCCCGAGTGAATGGGGTGCCCGCCCCACACTGGGCCCTGGGGAGGGGGCTGGGCGCTGGGTGAATGGGGTGCCCACCCCACACTGTGTCCCCGAGTGAATGGGGTGCCCGCCCCACACTGTGTCCCCGAGTGAATGGGGTGCCCGCCCCACACTGTGTCCCCGAGTGAATGGGGTGCCCACCCCACACTGGGCCCTGGGCAGGGGGCTGGGCCTGGAGGGAGGTGGCCGCGCTGCTCTGAGGCGTCCCAAGGAGCTGCCCCTCCTCAGCTCGTCCTCCCCAGGCGGGGGGTTTGCAGGGAGACGGCTCCTGTTTGGTCAGAAGGCCCCAGGTCCGTGTGGCCTCGCCCGCGCAGAGCAGCTGTTCTGAGCTGTGTGCTGAGGTCACTGGTCGGGGGGAGCTGAGGAGAAACTCAGGGGCTGGGCCTCAGGGACGGGACGTCCAGTCACGGGAGGCAAGGCCGTCGGTGCCCCTCTTACGGGCACCTGGGAGGGCACTCAGCCTCGTTTGGCACAGCCGGGGCAGCACGGGGTGTGGGGGGATGGGACGGGACAGTGACCCCGACTCACGAGGCCCTGTGGTTCCAGGCCACGCCATGCCCATCCGCTCCCTGACCTTCTCCCCGGACTCCCAGCTCCTCGTCACGGCCTCGGACGACGGCTACATCAAGATCTACGACGTGTGAGTTGCCTGCCGAGCTGGTCTTTTGTTGCTAAGGACGCGTGTCGGGTCACACGGGACAGGGCATGTGGGGTGTCCTGGAGGCTGCCTCCTGCATGCCCCTCACTGGGGATTGAGCCTGTAACCTGGGCATGTGCCCTTGACCGGAATCGAACCCGGGACCCTTCAGTCCGCAGGCCTATGCTCTATCCACTGAGCCATACTGGCCAGGGCAATATATACACTGAGGGGCCAGATTATGATGATCTCTGAACGCATAATCATCTGTCCAGTCAGTGTATTTGTATCTCAAATGGGTCCCAGAAGTATTCTAGACTTTGGCTGGAGATCAGCCACCTATTTGCCCTGAGCTTTCTATCAGCCAGTGCAAAGGGGAAAACCGATCAGGTGCACGATTTATAGTATCTTTGATATCCAATAAATGAGGTGCTCAAGAGAAGTACACTGAGTGGCCAGATTGATTATGTGTTCGGAGATCATCATAATCTGGCCACTCTGTGTGTGTGTGTGTGTGTGTGTGTGTGTGTGTGTGTGTGTGTGTGTGTGTGTGTATTAGAGGCCCGGTGCATGGGTGGGGTCCGGCCAGCCTGGCCAGGGGGAGGGGACATGGATGGTTGGCCGGCCTTGCCTGCTGGTCGAGGGACAATTTGCATATTAGCCTTTTATTATATAGGATATACACTGAGTGGCCAGATGATTACGCATCCAGAGATCATCATAACCTGGCCACTCCATGTATATTTTTAAAGTGTCCTCTCAAAGCCATGTGGGTGGTCAGTGCACCTGCAGGGAGGCGTGGCTCCTCCTGTGTGAGCGGCTGCGCTCTGCTCGTCAGGGACCCGTTCCCGGCTCTGCGTGGCATCAGCGGGCTTTGGGTCAGTGCCATGTGGCCCTTTCCGTTGCCGTGGGCGACGTGCCCTCCTGAGGGCATGAGTGATGGGCGCATGCTGTCGCTGTCAGGGAGCAGGTGGGCCCCGGTCAGTGGGCAGTTAGTCACGTGCCTCCCGTGACTCGTCCGAGCTGACGCCTCTCCGTGTTGGACCCGTTCTCATTTCAGACAACACGCCAACTTGGCGGGCACCCTGAGCGGCCACGCATCCTGGGTGCTGAACGTGGCCTTCTGTCCTGACAACACGCACTTTGTTTCCAGGTACGTGTGCGCCGCCTCATACTCACTCTGGTGGCTTCTACTCGCTGCGGGTTTCCGTGTAAGGGGGGGAGTTAGCTGCGCTCTGCTGGAGCAGACACGGGTCCTCCTGAACGTAGTTCCAGCGCGTAGTTCTCCTTGTGAATTGGGGCTCCGCCTGCAGTTAGTTAAGGGATGGGGGCTCCTGACGAGAACCCAGGCCATGGGGCCGTGCGGGTGAGGGTCAGGGTCAGGGCGGGAGGCCACCGACAAGGGCACAGGCAACGTCGGCGCCAGAGAGGCCGGGATCTGGAGTCAGATTCCTCCCATCAGACCTGAACCTGGGTTCTGACACCAGTGTTCCCTCTTCCATGAAGTTCATCGGACAAAAGCGTGAAAGTCTGGGACGTTGGGACGAGGACTTGTGTTCACACCTTCTTCGACCACCAGGATCAGGTACGGCCACGGAGCGGGGCAGGGCGGGTTTGGGGCGCCCGGCTCTGAGCCGCTGAGCTCGGACCCGTCCAGCCCGTGTCCTGTGCTCAGGCTGGGCACGTGGAGGCAGGAAACACGTGCTGGTCGCACACCTTCCGCACCTGCGTGTCCAGTGTTCCTGCCCGTGCCGCCCTGGCGGGGGGCTGCCTGCTCATAGGCCGCGGCTCATGCATCACGCACAGCCACGTGTCCTGGGGGGAGCTCGCCAGGAAGGAGCCGGTGTTTTAACTGGAAGCCAGAGTTCTTGCAGGCGGTTTGGTCCCTATGACACGGTCACCTTTGGGTCTTTGCGTGAGGAAAGGAGGCTGTGCTCACGGGACGCAGCTTTGCCAGGAACTGAAACGGGGAAGGGGCTCCACGCCGGAGCCCCGGGATCCGGCGGAAGGGCAGGTGTCACTCGGAGGCCTGGGCCCGAGCGTCTGCATTTCCTGCCGGCTCCGGGGCGGCCGGCTGCTGGGCCCGGCGCTGCGAGGGGCCCGGGTCTTCGGAACAAGGGCCTGGCCGTGGGCGTGGCTTCCGCAGGCCTCACGGGGGGTTGGGATGATCCCCCTCCACTTGGGAAGCAACGAAAGGGAACGGAATTGTTTATGCTTTTTACCTTTAACTTTAAACCCCTGCCCGTAACGTCGAGCGGGTTTGACCCTGCCATTCCGCTCCCAGCGTCAGTCCTGGCTGGGGTGGGGCCACTGTGGGGTGTCCTGGGAGATGGCGGGCGTGGAGGTGCGTGTGGCCCAATCACACACGAGTCGGGGCCGGACGCCCAGCTCGGGGTTCGGGTGACATTGTCCGCGAGGGAGGCAGGCTCCACCGGGCTCAGAATAGAAGTACCGACGGGTGGGCACGGGGCGAGGTGGGGCGGGCACGGGGCGCATGAGCCAGTGCACGTCCCTGGGCTGGGGGGGACAGCGCAGGTGGTGGGGGGCTCTCGTCGGGAGCCCTGGGCGCCCGCGCTGCTGGGGGCTCTGTCTCCTGGCACGAGGCTCCCCTGGGCCTGCGTCGGAAAGGTGTGAGCGTCCTGTTTCTGCTCAGAAAAGACATCTCGGCGTTGGGAGGCGAGGGGCGTGGTCACCGAGGCCTCCCGGGTTCAGAGGCACGAGCCCCTCATCCCGGGGTCCTCCGGCTTGGGTGCGAGGAGACGCGCGTGGGATGTTTGCTCGTGAACAAGGGCGTCAGGAGGCCTTTCTTCGCTGTGTTTGCAGGTCTGGGGAGTGAAATACAATGGAAACGGCTCAAAAATCGTGTCGGTTGGAGACGACCAGGAAATTCACGTCTACGACTGCCCTGTTTGACGCCTCTTCCCGCAGGCTGCAGGGAGGGGCGGACTGAACTTCACATTCCTGCCTCCCAGCTACACGGCGTGGCCTGTCCTGGCAGAGACCTCCGTGTGTAGATACGACATAAACATTTTCATGTCTTATTGCAAGTGCTGTTCGTACTTAACGTCAGGTGGTGTTCATGCCCACGCCCGCTTCTGGGACACGCTCCTTCTCCGTGTGCCCGTCACGGGGCACAGACGGGAGCCGGCGTCTGACGTGCAGTGCGTGCCTCAGAGGCAGGCCCGGGAGCCTCCCGAGCCTCCCGCTCAGAGACAGGCTCCCCTGAGGGCCAGGTCGGGTCTGTGGGAGCTGGGCAGGGAACGGATCCGTCCAGAATGGGCCCTAAAGGAAATGGGGTGTCTGCTGGGGGAACGCCCTGCAGGCCTTCCCTCGGGCAGCTTTCTGCTTGCTGTTGGTGATGGCCCTGGCCACTCTGCTTCACCTGCTCATCTGAGGAGCCTCTAGCTGCTGTTGGGCACTGCTGCCTGAGTGTCCGGGCTCCCGTCGGCACCCCGGAGCCCTGCCCGCACCCCAGGGCCCCGCCCGCCTCCCAGGGCCCCTGTCCCTGAGGTGGTCGTGCCTGCAAGTGAACGCAGGCAGGCGTAGCTGACACTGAGCTTGTCCTTTTCATTCATCGTAACCTCACGTGCCCGAGTCGGTCCTGTACCCCGCCCCTCTCCTGCTTGCTAACCGTGCTCACGCAGGCCGGCCTATCCCCGGTCCGGAGGTCCCCCCTTCCCCGCCAGATGCGTCCAGGGAGCTGCTCTGCGGCCGGGACGAGGCTCGCCCACTCCCACTGCTCCCCTTCCGTTACCCCACCTGCCGGGGCGTTGACCCCCAGATAGAAGCTCTGTGAGTGGAACGTCACTCGGTGGCATCCACCCGAGGCAGGCTGCACTCAACGCCGCTCCCCCGAGGCCCGGAAAGTAAAGTCACAGCCACGTGTCTCATTCAGCTCAACTTTAATGGTGATGTGACAGGTACAGGTGGGGACAGTTTCAGCAACACCCTCCAGATGCCACCTCCACGCCGATGGCGATGGGTGTCCACGGGCTGGTGTGAAGACCAGGTTCCGTGTCTGTCCTGACAGCCACCACAGGGCTCGGGGGCCTTCTGTACCCACTGCCAGCAAACAGCTGCGCCTGCCGACCTCCCGGAGGGTCCTGGCCAGAGCACGCGGGGTGCTGCGTGACCAGGTGAGGGTGGGAGTGACCAGGCCTCTGCTCTGACCCAGCGGCTTAGAAGGTAGTGTTTTTAAGGACTTGGGGAGGGAGAGCGTCAGTAACAGGTCAAGGCTGAGGTGACCCTCAGTTCTGACCTAGTCTACCTGCCAGGAATGCGTTAACGCCTGACAGCCCTCCCAACAAGCCACCACTCACAGCGGGCGCCCACCCGGGGCAGCGGTCAGTGTGGGTCCCGGACGGCGGCCGAGCAGGAGCCCTTCATGGCTGTGCGGGGAGAGGTGTCCTGTGGGAGGGGCTGGTCTGGGAGGATGAGGTGGGGAACCCGGCCTGTGCCACTCCAGACTCTCGAGCCATCCAGGAAGCGGGCCGTGCCCTGGGCCTGGGCCAAACCCTGCGTCCTCCCCGCCTTGGCCTTGGCCTCGGCCGCGTGGCTGCACTGAAGCTGCTGGGGACGCGGGAGGGGGGGTTCATCTAACAAGGAAGCACTTTGGTGGGAGAGCATTGCAAACATCAACAGAAAATCATCAAAACACAAAGAACAGGTGTGGGGGGCCCTGGCACACGCAGGCGTGTCTTCACCGGGAGGCTGGAGGCTCGGGAAGCGCCCAGGAGGGGGTCAGACACGCACTCGATCCGGGCACTCGGGTGCAGCCCGTCCGCGGGAACCAGGCCGCAGCCCAGGCTGCCCACCCATGTGCTTTCATCCTCGAGGACCAGCTAGAACCTAGACTCGCGTCCCGTTTGCAGCCCTGAGAGCAGCGAGGGGGCGGGAGAAGCCCAGACCCGAGCCCGCGGGGCCCAGGTGGTGCCTGGAGGCCGGCTGGGCGGAGGCTGCCGGCTGGGCGGGGCTGAGTGATGGCAAAGCCACTGCGAGAGACGCCTGTGTGGTCCCTGGCGCCTCCCGTGGGTCCTGAACACGTGAACGAACAGATTCCGTGTGCAGACGAGAGGAGGTTTACACTTAGAACATTTAAATATAAATTAAGCTATAACTTAGGTCACAACCAAAAGAAAACCCAAAAAGACACTCAGCCATTGGGAATGCTGAACACGCACACGGGACGCCGCAGCTGTCGGAGCGGGGCGCGTTCATGCGCCGCCGTGGCGCCCCCAGCCGTCAGGCCGTCTGGCACTGCACCCCGCCCCGGGGCCCGTCCTCGTCCTCCTCGTAGGCCTCCCGGTGCTGGCGCCAGCTCTGGTCGCTGGGGCTGAACTCCTGCAGCTCCACCTGCTCCATGTCGTCCGTGAGGGTCACCGTCTGCCGCGGAGGGAGCAGGGCCTCCAGCTGGGGCAGCTTGTCCAGAGGAAGCCACAGCTTCTCGGGGAAGATGACCTGGACGGGAGGGAGGGGGACATGAGGCTTCCTTCCGGCCGAGCCCCTGCCCGTGTCCCAGGAGCGTGGCCGGCCGGGCACTTACCAGGAACTGCACCACCAGGCTGCCTCTCTCCAGGGGCGCTTTGTAGATGGGCATCCCCTCGTTGCGCACGCACTTGAGGTCCCCGTGCTTGATCACCTCACCTGCCGCGGGAGAGGCTCGGTCAGGAAACGGGTGCCAGAGGCTTTAATGCACACGTTTTCCAAGTCCCCGGTGACTAAACTTGGATGAATCGAGTCACTAACTTGCGTAGCACGAGCAGCCTTGCGTGTGAAAGCAGGCTGCGCGGCCAGTGGCTGAACCACGCCCAGGACCGCGGCGGCGGCGGCGCACGCGGGCGGCATTACCTGACTTGGACGTAATAACCAGGACGCGGTCGTCCAGGGTGGTTACCGTCTTCTTGAAGCCACAGAGGGCCTCGGAGAGCTGGACTTTCATCTTCATGACCAGGTCGTGGCCTCGCCTCTGAAAGACACTATGATCCTTCTGATCAAGCACAATTATGACATCCCCAGGCTCCAGCTCGGGCTCCTGGTCGCCTTCTCCGTGAAACAGAATCTTTTGCCCATCCTTCATGCCTAGGGAACATCGCCCTTGCTGGTTAGCCGCTCTTCCGGGCCACGCCCTCGCAGAGCCCCGCAGAGGCAGCGCGCGTGCGTGCGCCCGCCCGGGAGAGCGGCCGGGGCTGCGGCCTCACCTCTCTCCACGTGCACCTCGATGATCTTCTTCTCCAGCACCACCTTGGCGCCGCTGCAGCCCTCGCAGCGGTCCTTGGGGCTGATGCGCTCGCCCTGGCCCTTGCACTCGATGCACATGGTCTGGATCTGCTGCACCATGCCCGGCCCGATCTGCTGGATGTGCACCTGCATGCCCCGGCCCTTGCACAGCGGGCACTTCTCCACGGAGCCCTTCTTCCCCCCGATACCTGCGGGGGCGGGGGGGGGGACACGGGGGACGGGGCAGATGTGAGCTGCGCTCTTCCCTGGGGTCTAAATCCTGCCTGTTCATAAACATGACAAGCCATGTGGACGTGGGGGGTGGTCCTAGCCACGCAGACGGCAGCCAGATGTTAACATCTGCGTCGAGTTCATCACTGAAGCCTCATCACGTGTGTCTCCTCCCACCCCAGGGAGAACACGGCCTGTCCACGGGCGGCTGCCCAGCTCAGCCAGTGCTTGGGGGACAGTGTGGGTCTGACTGCTCTTGACAAACCAGATTTTTAAAGTTACGTTCATTGCATGTACATAGAGGTCGAGGGTCGGGAAGCGCCGGCCGGCTGCTGGTTTTGGAAATAAACTTTGCTGGAACACACGCACGCCCCCTCGCGCACGTCCCGTCTGGGGCTGTGTGTGCACTAAGAGTCGAACAGTTATGACGGGGCCCACGTGACCCCCAAGGCCTCAAACCCTTCCTATCGGGGCTTCACCGAGAAAGGATGCTGACCCCTGGGCTGGGTGAGCTGTCTTGATGTTCGTGTGCAGGCGACACAGAAAATGCCCGGGCCCGACGAAACCAGTGTCCCCCGGCCCCCATCTGAGAAGATGAGAGTCTTCCTCTGAACTTAAAACCGTCACAACTGCTTGCGGATCTAAGGGATCAGAACTCTGAGAATCGCTCAAAAGTGTGTACCTTCACATTTCTCACAAATTATATTTTTCTGGAGGGCCAATTTCTTTGTGACTCCGTTATATAAATCTTCAAGAGTTACAGACAGCTGGTGCACAACGTTCTTGCCTTGAGGAGGGGAGAGAAACGGCCGATTAGGAATACCGCAGTCACAATGCCACGTGTCACATCCCACCCCGACGGACCACGCGAGGCTGTGTCCCAGCCCCTCTCCCTGCCCCTGGGGAGCAGCGCTGCTCTCACAGCTGCCCGTTCCCCCGGCAGAGTTCCCCTGGCTCTCTGCCAGGGTGAGACAATACCCCGTCTGGCTATGAGCTCATTAGTCATTTATGGATGTCAACAGAGACTGTCCAGCTGTATTTCTAGAACAAATCCGAAGGCAGGCCCCTCTCTACAATGAGACGGATCCACTGGGCCCCCCGGAAGGAGCCCTTTCCTCGCTGATGGGACCCTCTGGAGACTCTCCCTGAGCCTGACGCACCCCATGCCGAGCCCTCCCGTCACTGTGGCCAAGCGGGAGCGCTTTCACCTGCTGACGCCAGGTCTGTGCCGGGGGGTCTGTGTGCTCGGGCCTCTGCAGCCCTCAGGCCCAGGGCACAGGAGCCGCGGCTGCTCGTGGCCGCGGATAAGCTGTCCTTGTTTAGTGGCTGTCCCCGAGAGACGACTTAATTAAGGGCAAGACGTCGTTCCTCTCACGACAGCGAGAAGGGTGGGCAGGCAAGAGTCCCCAGGTTTCATCACGTCCACGTCGTCACTATGCGAGCAGGCAACACACCCAGACTACGGGGCGGGGGCCCCCTAATCCACACTGCGGTGCTCAGCACGCCGTGCCCAGCACCCACAGGCAGGCTCCTGGAGCTCCAAATCCACTATCACGTGAGAACAAGTCCCGCCGAGCGTAGGGCCCGCTGTGACCACTGCCCTGCGTAGGCCCGACGCAGAGCGTTTGGTTCTGCCTTCGTCCTGGGTGGCAGCACTGGCTGTCTGTCTGGTTTCGAGGTGCAAAGCAGTCTATCAGCAGTACACTGAGCAGAAGGGGGGCTGTTAGAGATGGATCACTAGGAACAGAGGGGACCCCATCCTGGCAGGCTAGGAGCAGGGCGATCAGGGAGAGCACAGCCAGAACCCTCAACGCTGCCGAGGGCCATGCAGCCCAGACTAAGCCTCCTCCACGTCCGGGAGGAAGCCGCTCATCTTAATGCTGTTGGGAGAGGGGGTGGAGGTTCTTTTACAAAGACGTTCAAGGACAAGGACCTAGAAAGTCTCCTGAGCAGGTGGAGGAGGCCCTGCATGCAGGCGAAGGGGGGCCCAGGGCCCAGCCGGGAGGCGCGGGAAGGAGGGCGTGTGTGTGGGGAGGGAGGGCGTGTGTGTGGGGAGGAGGTCGTGTGTGCGGGGAGGAGGTCGTGTGTGCGGGGAGGGAGGGCGTGTGTGCGGGGAGGAGGGCGTGCGTGCGGGGAGGGAGGGCGTGTGTGCAGGGAGGGAGGGCGTGTGTGTGGGGAGGGCGTGCGTGCATGCGTGCAGGTGAGAGGCACAGCACTCTTGGCAGAGGCATCACTGACGACCACAGCAGGTCCGGACACTCGGGAGCTGGACCCCACACGGAGAGGAAGAGCGCAGATGAACGTGACCTCCCTCCTCCCTACTCGCCAGTCCACCTGCCCTTCCTGCGTGGGCTGGAGGGTGGCAGGCTACGGCTAAATGTGCGGAGACGCCAGGGAACCTGGACACTAGACACGCGATGCAGCTGTTTGAGCTGAGGGTCCCAGACCATGACAGCGACCCCTTTAAGGCGCGATCCGTCCTGATTGCGTAATGGCAACCTGGAGCTGTACATACAACCCGCCTCAGCACTTCAGAGCACTGACCTCTCCTCTCTCTGGCCATCCGCCCGCCACCGCCGAAGAACATGTCGAAGATGTCCATGGGGGAGGAGAAGTTGGGGCTGCCCAGGCCCCCCTCCTTGATGGCCTGCTCGCCGCCCTGGTCATAGATGTCCCTTTTCTTCGGATCTGAGAGCACTTCATAGGCCTGGGAGATGAGCTTGAACTTGAAAAGAAAGAGAGCGATGGCTTGAGTTGGGTCATGAAGCAAACCCACCCCAGGAATGCAGCGTCAGAAGTGTTCGGCCCCCACCCCCAACCAGCGGGTCTGTCCATTATCTGGAACCGAATTCCCACTTGCTCCCCGCCAGGTGGGAAATGGGGCCACACATGAGAATGAGGGCGAGCAGTGGGCAGGGGAGTTCCTCCTCACCCTGGCTGCCCCGGACAGGAAAATGGCGCGGAACTAGGGCACAGCGAGCCCGGGCAGGCCAGCCCGCAGCGAGTAGGCCCAGGACTCCCAGGCAGGCGGGCGGGCGGGCGCTGCGCCTGGCTCCCCAGCTCGGGACTGCTTGACATGTACTGGCCTGAAATCAGCCACGGACATCGTGTGAGCGCCTCTCCCCTGCAGGCTGCAGGTGCTGTGTGTAAACCTAGACCTCAGTTATCACAAGGCCAAACCTCCCTCCCTCCCTCCCTGCCTCCCTCCCCTCTCATCTGTCAGTACATCCTCTCGGGGTGCATGCCTTCAGCTACGCATCTCCTGCTCTACGGCCAAAAATGCCCCACACGTCGCGTTCCCACCCAAAGGGCCATCGCTGGAATCCAACGGTAAAGAAGGAATGAGTCAGAAATCCCACACGCAAGGACATCCTGCAGGACTAAGACAGGAGAACGCCTTGAGACCCTGGGCTGGGTCTTGCATGGGGATGGGGTGGGCGAGGGGACTGGCTCTGGAGTCTAACCAGCTTCCTGCCTGTGATCATCGGCCATAGGCCCTTCATGGAGTGACTGTGCTGCTGGGAGGGAAAGAGAACGGCGTGGAGACTACGTAGCAGCTGGGGAAAATGTCCTATATAATAAAAGCCTAATACGCAAATCGACTGAATGGTGGAATGACCAGTCACTATGATGCGCACTGACCACCAGCGGGCAGACACTCCACGCAGGGGCTGCCCCCAGCCTGTAGACCCCAGGCGGGCCAAGGCAGGCGCCAGCAGGGGGGGGGGCCCTAATCGCCCCGCCAGTAGTCCCACAGATCAACCCTGATCTCCAGCCAGGCCTAGGGACCCTACCCGTGCACGAATTTCGTGCATTGGGCCTCTAGTCTGATCTAAAACATCCAGGGCGAGAAGTGACGCCCCGTGTGCTCATCCTGGAGGAGCATGGGAGGAGGCCGAGGAGGGCTGGGAGGGGCGCGCAGTGGGTGGCCTTGCCTCTATCGTCCCAACTTCTCTGCACTGTTCTGCTCTCCTATGACTTTTTCAAACTTTCATGAAAGTCTATTCTTTAAACTGAAAGTTACAGTGAAATTGTCCAAAAAACCGAAGTCATCTCAAAAGCCAGCTGGGGTAACAGCCAGGAACACCCCCATCGCTGCCCCTGGAAGGGACGCGCTCCCCGACCTGCCGCCGAGTGTCTCGCAGAGAACGGCCGCAGACGAGACAGGGACAGAGTCCACGGAGAGCGCCTGACACCACACACGCTGCCCAGTGCTTAGCAACACGGGACAACAGGCCCCAACAAAGACCAGCGCACGCTGGCGTCTGGCTCGCTGGAGCGAGTGAGCGAGCGCGGGGACAGGCCTGCCTTCATCTATTTTTGAAGAGACATGAATAATACAGTGACAGGCGGGGCAGGAGGAATAAAAATGTTCCCCCATGGCAGGTAAAGCGGATGAGAACTACGCACAAAGGAGAAAAGGTCTACGCAGTGTGCCGGGCACACAGTAGGACAACACACACAGAAGGTATCTGCCGAACGAGAGAGTGAACTGAATGGATGAATGGATAAATGAATGAATGAATGAGTTCTCTCTAGGGAACTTCACAGCAGAGTTTCTATCGTCCCTTTGATTTCCAGCCCTCATTTCCAAGGACCCCCCCAACCCCCTTCACTACAAGAATTTCCCCCCCAGCTGCGCCTCTATGGGGCTGTCTCTCGGCCCCCCGCCCCCTCTCACCCCCCCAGAATCCTTTACATAGTGCTTCCTTCTCGGGACACCTCCATCCACTCGGCCAGCCCACAAATGCCTGCGCACCGGCCCTGCACAGGCGCGAGGCCCATGAGCGGGCGAGGGGGCCGCAGTCCCTGCCCTGTGTGGGCGGCAGGGGGCATGCAGGTGCCCACCCGGAATCCTAACTGAAGGAGGTGGAGGACCAGGTCCAGGGCTCAGTCTCCAGGGCCCAGTGGGCCTCCTGGCCGTGGGCTTATCCCCAGCCAAGAGGGACCTGCCGGCCCGCACCACCAGCAGCCGCACTGAGGCGACTGTCAGCGCCTGGCTAGACGCAGTCGCGAGGCTACAACCCACCCCCTGCTCAGGCAGGTACGACAGGGTGACACCTACAAACACGAGGTGCAGGTCATTCCGACGTTAAACAGTGGCTTCCCGCCCGGCCAGCGTGGCTCAGGGGCTGGGCGTCAACCTACGAACCAGGAGGTCAGGGTTCGATGGGCTCCATCCCCAGTGTGGGGCGTGCAGGAGGCAGCCGATCCGTGATTCTCTCTCATCCTTGATGTTTCTCTCTCCCTCTCCCTTCCTCTCTGAAATCAATAAAAACGAATTAACAAAACGATTAAATAAATAAATAAAAAGCGGCGTTCCCACACGCTGCCCTCTGAGACGGGGAAACTGGACACCTGGATGCGCTCTCCTCTAAGGAGCTTGCTTCTCAGAAACAGGTGACCGTGAACAGGCGGGGGTGGGGGCGGGGAGCACCCTGTGAATCACCGGCACCCCTAGCCCAGAGACAGTCACCTTAAAAGCTACAGTAAGCCACCTAAATATAGACGAGAGAGACGGCCAGCGAGCGGCGGATGGCCGTCCAGGAAAGCACTCAGCTTGTGACCACCACACCGGGCGCCGACAGCTAAATATAAACATGCCGTCACTCCTGCCACGCCGGCCTGCCCGGAGCGGCCGTCCCCAGCCCAGAGCGGCTCAGGCAGAGACAGGTAATGAGATCTGAGCATCCGTCCCCAAGTCTAACTGCGGGGGGGGGGCGCGCACCTGTGACTTCAAGAGTGGTCCAGGCACCCCGGCCCGGATGGCTCAGTGGTTGGAGCATTGACCTGTGAACCAGGAGGTCAGGGTTCAATTCGGGTCAGGGCACATGCCGGGGTTACAGGCCCCATCCCCAGTGTGGGATGTGCAGGAGGCAGCTGATCCATGAGTCTCATCATGATGTTTCTCTCTCGCTCTCCCTTCCTCTCTGAAATTAATAAAAAATATATATATATTTTTAAAAAGTGGGCAGGGTGTCGTTGCTATCCTCTCCTACAAAGGCCCGGCCTCCCCAAAACCATCCGGGACGCGCACATTTTACAAGAAAGCTGGCAATGCCCTAAGCCAGGGGTCCTCAAACTTTTTAAACAGGGGGCCAGTTCCCTGTCCCTCAGACCGTGGGAGGGCCGGACTATAGTTTAAAAACCACTATGAACAAATTCCTGTGCACACTGCACATACCTTATTTTGAAGAAAAAAAACAAAACGGCAAAAACACCCGCATGTGGCCCGCGGGCCGTAGTTTGAGGACGCCTGCTCTAACCAGTTGGCCCAGTGGATAGAGCGTCGGCCTGCGGACTGAAGGGTCCCGGGTTCGATTCCGGTCAAGGGCATGTACCTTGGTTGCGGGCACATCCCCAGTAGAGGGCGTGCAGGAGGCAGATGATCGATGTTTCTAACTCTCTCTCCCTCTCCCTTCCTCTCTGTAAAAAGTCAATAAAATATATTTTAAAAAAGAAAAGAAAGCTGGCAAGACCGGAAGGAGCGGGAGGGCCCACCAGGGACAGTGCCCGGTCCTCCCCGTCACTCTCCCGGCGGCCGGGCGGGCGGCGTGGGGGGTGAAAGCACGGGACCCGGGCCTCTCTGTTACACACCTTTCCCCGCCCCGCTTCCCCCCTTCTCCTCCCCTTGGCTGGACCTCGGGAGCCGCCTCTGTCACCCGGAGCCCGGGACCTTCCCTTGAAAGGGCGGCGCCCCCACTTAAGGGAGAAAAGGGGATCCCCCTCCCTGTGCGGCCAGGTGGATCCGACCCGAGATGGGCGCCACCCCAGGAGGGACCCTCGTCCTGGGCGCAGGCACCACCGGAGCTCCGAGTCTAAAGGAACTCCCGCCGCCAGCCCGCAAGCGGCCCTGGAGTCCCGCACCGAGCTCCCTGCAGTCCCGCCCCGGGCTCCCTGCAGTCCCGCCCCGGGCTCCCTGCAGTCCCGCCCCGGGCTCCCTGCAGTCCCGCCCCGGGCTCCCTGCAGTCCCGCCCCGGGCTCCCTGCAGTCCCGCACCGAGCTCCCTGGAGTCCCGCCCCGGGCTCCCTGCAGTCCCGCACCGGGCTCCCTGGAGTCCCGCACCGAGCCCCGGGATCAGCCGCGCCCCAGTCCCCCGCGCCCCTGGAGTCCCGCCCCGGGCTCCCTGCCGCCCCGGGCTCCCTGGAGTCCCGCCCCGGGCTCCCTGCAGTCCCTCCCCGGGCTCCCTGCAGTCCCGCCCCGGGCTCCCTGGAGTCCCGCACCGAGCTCCCTGCAGTCCCGCACCGGGCTCCCTGGAGTCCCGCACCGAGCTCTCTGCAGTCCCGCACCGGGCTCCCTGGAGTCCCGCCCCGGGCTCCCTGCAGTCCCGCACCGGGCTCCTTGCAGTCCCGCACCGGGCTCCCTGGAGTCCCGCACCGAGCCCCGGGATCAGCCGCGCCCCAGTCCCCCGCGCCCCTGGAGTCCCGCACCAGGCTCCGGGATCAGCCGCGCCCCAGTCCCCCGCGTCCCTCACGCCCCCTGACGCTCCTCACGTCCCCTCACGCCCCCCCCCCACGTTCCCTACGCCCCTCGCGTCGCCCCACGTCCCCTCACGCTCCTTACGCCTCCTCACGTCCCCTTACGCTCTGCTCTTCACAAACCCTACGCCCCTCGCGCCCCTCACGTCCCCTTACGCTCTTCACGCCCCCTCACGCCCCCACGTCCCCTCACGTTCCTCACGCCCCCTCACGCCTCCTCACGCTCTTCACGCCCCCTCACGTCCCCCCTCACGTCCCCTCACGCCCCCTCACGCCCCCTCACGCCCCCCCCGCGCCCCCTCACGTCCCCCCTCACGCCCCCTCACGCCTCCTTACGCCCCCTCACGTCCCCTCACGCTTCTCACGCCCCCTTACGTCCCCCGCGCCCCCTCACGCTCCTCACGCCCACGACCCCCGGCCCCTCTCGCGCACGGCCCGGCTGCTGCGCCCCCACGGCCCGCGCCCTCGCGCCCACCTTCTCGCCCTCGTTGGGGTTCTTGTCGGGGTGGTACTTGAGCGCCAGCTTCCGGTAGGCCTTCTTGATCTCCTCGGGCGTCGCGCTGGGCTTCACCCCCAGGATGTCGTAGTACTGCGTCTCCTTCACCATCTTGTCCCCGCGCCGCGGCGGGCGACGCCGCTCAGGAGCCGCTCCGCGCCCCGCCGCCCGCCCGGCCGGTCACCTCCCGCCGCGTCCGCGTCCCGTCAGGCTCGGGCCCGGCGCGTCACGGCGCGGCCGCGTCACGTCACAATCCCGTCACGGCCCGCGGGCCCGTGCGGCTCGCACTGGGGCGCCGGCGCCTCCGCGGCGGCTTCTCTGGGGCGCGGGCGGCAGTTTCCGCGGGGACGGTGACGCCACAAACGCCCGGAACTTTCTGGAAGCTGGGCGGCCGCTGGCCCACACTCCCCTCCCCGGACCTCCCGCTGGGGCGCGGGCCGTGCGAATCGGCGGGGCCTCTGTGCGGTCACGGGCGGGCGCCGCGCTGCGTGTGAGGCCCGCGCCGCCCGGTGCCGCCTCGGGAGCCCGAGTGGCTGTAGCCCTGCGATAGCGCCTGGCGCCCCACGCCCAGTTCTGGGCGCCGCCAGGAGCGGGGGAGGGGGCAGCCTGGGCGAGGGGGCAGCCTGGGCGAGGGGTTCCTGTGCCTTCCACCCACCGAGACCCCAATCCTCCGGGACCCCAGGCCCCTGAGATCCCCAATCCGCAGAGACATCAGGCCCCTAAGACCCAGCCCCCCCAAACCCAAACCACCTAGACCCGTGCCTACCTAGATCGCAACCCACCGGGACCCCGGGACCCTGAGACCACAATTCACTGGGAACCCCCCCTCCCTCCAACACACACACCAGTACCCTGGGACCCTGGGCCTTGACCCTGGCCCACTGAGACCCCAGGTCCCTAGACCCCAACCCACTGAGACCCCAGGCCCCTAAGACCCCAACCCACTGAGACCCCAGGCCCCTAAGACCCCAACCCACTGGACCCCCCCTAAACATCCCTAACATCCCAACCCACTGAGACCCCAGGCCCCTAAGACCCCAGGCCCCTAAGACCCCAGGCCCCTAACATCCCAACCCACTGAGACCCCAGGCCCCTAAGATCCCAACCCACTGAGACTCCAGGCCCCTAAGGCCCCAACCCACTGAGACCCCAGGCCCCTAAGGCCCCAACCCACTGAGACCCCAGGCCCCTAAGACCCCAACCCACTGAGACCCCAGGCCCCTAAGACCCCAGGCCCCTAACATCCCAACCCACTGAGACCCCAGGCCCCTAAGACCCCAGGCCCCCCCAGGACCCCAGGCCCCTAAGAGACCCCAACCCACTGAGACCCCAGGCCCCTAAGACCCCAACCCACTGAGACCCCAGGCCCCTAAGACCCCAACCCACTGAGACCCCAGGCCCCTAACATCCCAACCCACTGAGACCCCAGGCCCCTAAGACCCCAACCCACTGAGATCCCAGGCCCCACCCAACCCAGAGACCCCAGGCCCCTAAGACCCCAACCCACTGAGACCCCAGGCCCCTAAGACCCCAACCCACTGAGACCCCAGGCCCCTAAGACCCCAACCCACTGAGACCCCAGGCCCCTAAGACCCCAACCCACTGAGACCCCAGGCCCCTAAGACCCCTAAACCCACTGAGACCCCAGGCCCCTAAGACCCCCAACCCACTGAGACCCCAGGCCCCTAAGACCCCAACCCACTGAGACCCCAGGCCCCTAAGACCCCAACCCACTGAGACCCCAGGCCCTAACCCCATCCCACTGAGACCCCAGGCCCCTAAGACCCCAACCCACTGAGACCCCAGGCCCCTAAGACCCCAACCCACTGAGACCCCAGGCCCCTAAGACCCCAACCCACTGAGACCCCAGGCCCCTAAGACCCCAACCCACTGAGACCCCAGGCCCCAGACCCCAACCCCTGAGACCCCAGGCCCCTAAGACCCCAACCCACTGAGACCCCAGCCCCTAAGACCCCAACCCACTGAGACCCCAGGCCCCTAAGACCCCAGGCCCCTAAGACCCCAGGCCCCTAACATCCCAACCCACTGAGACCCCACCCCAGTCCCAACCCCTGAGACTCCAGGCCCCTAAGACCCCAACCCACTGAGACCCCAGGCCCCTAAGACCCACTGAGACCCCAGGCCCCTAAGACCCCAACCCACTGAGACCCCCCCTAAGACCCCAGGCCCCTAAGATCCCAACCCACTGAGACCCCAGGCCCCTAAGACCCCAACCCACTGAGACCCCAGGCCCCTAAGACCCCAACCCACTGAGACCCCAGGCCCCTAAGACCCCAACCCACTGAGACCCCAGGCCCCTAAGACCCCAACCCACTGAGACCCCAGGCCCCTAAGACCCCAACCCACTGAGACCCCAGGCCCCTAAGACCCCAGGCCCCTAACATCCCAACCCACTGAGACCCCAGGCCCCTAAGACCCCAACCCACTGAGACCCCAGGCCCCTAAGACCCCAACCCACTGAGACCCCAGGCCCCTAAGACCCCAACCCACTGAGACCCCAGGCCCCTAAGACCCCAACCCACTGAGACCCCAGGCCCCTAAGACCCCAACCCACTGAGACCCCAGGCCCCTAAGACCCCAACCCACTGAGACCCCAGGCCCCTAAGACCCCAGGCCCCTAACATCCCAACCCACTGAGACCCCAGGCCCCTAAGACCCCAACCCACTGAGACCCCAGGCCCCTAAGACCCCAACCCACTGAGACCCCAGGCCCCCTAACCCAACCAACCCACTGAGACCCCACTGAGACCCCAGGCCCCTAAGACCCCAACCCACTGAGACCCCAGGCCCCTAAGACCCCAACCCACTGAGACCCCAGGCCCCTAAGACCCCAACCCACTGAGACCCCAGGCCCCTAAGACCCCAACCCACTGAGACCCCAGGCCCCTAAGACCCCAACCCACTGAGACCCCAGGCCCCTAAGACCCCAACCCACCGAGACCCTGGCCCCTGAGGGTGCCGGGCCTGGAGCCCAGCCCGGCCCAGTTGGTGGAAAGGGTTCGGGCTCCCTCCTTCCGCGGAGGCACTGCCATCCTGGGGCACGGGACAGGCTCAGCACCTGCTGTTCCGGGTGATGAAAGGATGGGGCGTGTTTATTTCCTCAGTTTGCTTTTCTGTGTGTTTCCGTTTTTGTTTGCAGGAACGTACATGCGTGTGGGTATGTCTGGCATCCTATATAATAAAAGGGTAATTGCAAATTGACTGAATCACAGAACGACTGGGATGCCCGTGGCCTCTCACCCCAGCCAGCCTGCCCCCGATGGCCCCCATCCCATCAGGCAGCCGGCTGGACCCCTCCAGGGCACAAATTCGTGCCCCGGGCCTCTGGTACATACATCTTAGAAGTGAGTCTTAAAAATGAGCAGATTTGGATTCTCTGAGAGAGTTGGGGTTGGAGGAACACTAGTCCCACAGAGAGGCACTCAGCCCGTGGGTTAGCAGAAGCGCTGGCCCGAGGCCGCTGGTCTTCTCCAGGCTGTCGTGCCCACGCAGTCATGTCCCCAGCCGTCCCTCCCCGGTCACGATCGCCCATCCCCATCCCCGGGACCCCTCCCCAGAGTCCTCGCAGAGCGGGACGCAGGTCCCCACAGTACAGGGGCACTACCTGGCACCTGCCCTTAGCAGGTCCACGAGGCACTGGGAGGGCCACCCAGACACTGACCCCTCCCCAGCCCCCCGCCCCCTGAGGCCTCTGGGGCAGGGGAGGCCCTCCCAGCGTGGTCTCTGCCCCCCTGAGGCAGAGGGCGCTCCTCTGTTTAGCTTGGATCACCAGGTAGAAACACCAACGTCTCCCGCCTGGTCCCGCAGGAGACCTGCCCCGCAGGGACCTCCCTGGGCGTAGGGCAAGCGGCCGTGCCCACCGAGGGCTGGCCCTCGTCACAGCACCTCCACACCCCCAGCAGCGGCACCGTCGCCCTCGTGTGTCCAGGGGGGAAACCGAGGCTCGGAGAGGCAAAGCAGCTTGCCAAAGGTCACGGGCGACGGAGGTGGGGACCTTGCCCAAACCCTGACCCAGACTGACTGCTCCCGGAGCCCACGGCCTCCAGCCCACCACACACCTGCCCTGCGCCGGGGCCAGGGAGCCGGGCCGCTGGGCGCAGAGCCAGGTCCGCGCACGGAGGCAGTTAGCCACGGGGACGCTTTTGGTAGGGTTTCTGCAGAAACCACGTCACCCACACGCCCTCCCGATTTGGGGGAGGAGGAAACGGACATCACGCAGCGTGTGCAGGGTCCCCCAGCCTCTTCATCCGGGTAGGTCAGGGCCAGACCCGGGCCGTCTGACGCCCAGCCAGCGCCCCCCACGTCCCATCGCCACCAGAACACGCAGTCCTTGTCACAGCCCCGGAACGCTCCCTCTCCAAGTGACCTTCCCGCTGCGATACACGTACAGGTGGGAATTCACACGTCGTGGGCCTACCCTTCGCCCCCCTCCCCCCGCGTGCAGGGTTAGAACATCACCCACGCGCACCCCCAGGGGAGCCCCGTTTGCTTCTAAAATGGGTTCCTCGTGCCTCTCTGTGGACGTTGTATCAATCGAGTCACGCAATCGGTACTCCTTGGCGTTTGGCCTCTTCTGCTCAGCGTCACGTGCGTGAGGATGGTCGCGGGGGCTGGCTCTGATGGGTTCCTTCTCACTGTGGGTTAGTGCTCTCCTGTGTGAGCGCCCAGGCTGCCATCGGGGGCCCTGGCGTGTCCAGGGGCGGTTGTGGTGCGCGTTCTAGCGTGTCCTGCTGCACGGACGTTCCCACGGACTCTCCCGCTGGGTGGGCTCCCAGGGGTTGGGATTCTGGCTCGTTTGGGGGCGACCTGCCCCTCTGAGGAAGGGCAGTGGGCATGCCCACTGAGAGGCGCTGTCCCCTGAGCCGTCCCGTCACTCCTTTTCCAGCCGAGCCAAGGACCTGCCGCTGCCCGGTGCGAGCTGGTCCTGTGCGGGCTGCTGGCTAGAGATATCCGGCTGCTCCTGGCGCCGGCTCCCACCCAGTGAGGGGTGGGGTGGGGTGACCTCCGAGGGCACCGGGGCCCCGCCCAGGGCAGGGGGCTGCGCCTCTCCTCGCCGCTGTCTCCCCGGGCGGGGCCGACGCAGCGCCTCGTGCGGAAGGTGCTCGTACACACAGGGTGACCCCCCCCCAGAAGCACGCACACGTCGGATGATTATAAAAGACGTGTTTCCTGGACTCCGTTCCACTTTCAGAATGTAATAGAACCTGCTGCTGAAGCGTGTGTGCCTTTTGGGGGCCACCCTGCGTGTGTGGGATTGAATCCGGCTTCCTGATTGGCCCGGGAGGTGGGGCGGCCGGGAGTCCCAGTGCCCACGCCGTGCCCGCCCCGAGCCCCGGATCCATTTCCCGAGGCTGCTGTGACCACGCCAGGAACTTAGTGGCTTGAGCTGCCGTGTTTACTCCCTCCCAGTTCTGAGGCCGGAGCGCGAACCTGGGTCTCACGGGGCTGGGATGGAAGTGCTGGGGGGGCGGCCTGTTTCCTTCCTCCTTCGGCTTCTGGGGCTCTCTCTCTCTCTCTCTCTCTCTCTCTCGCTTTATGTCCATCGCCACCTCTCCTGCAGGCGCTGTGGCCCTCCCGCCTCCCTTGTACAGGATCCCTGCGGTGACGTTGGCCCCACTGGGTGACCCCGGGTCATCGTCACACCTCAAGGCCCTCAGCATGGTCACGCCCGCCCAGTCCCTCTTGGCGGGTGAGTCGGCCATCCCCCGTCAGTGGCGGCAGGGCACGGACATCGTCGGGGGCCGTCAGTCTGCCAGCCACGAGCCCCAGAGCCTCAGCACCTCAAAGCTGCGAACCTGCATCTCCTCCCGGTCAGTCCTCCCCGCCCCCCCCCCCCGGGCCCACCGTGCTCTCCTCGGTCACTGCGTGCCGGCCACGTGTCTGCCTCCCACACCGAGCTTCTATGAGTGTTATCCCCCAAACTCCGCCGCAGATCCACGCCCTCCTTCACCGAAAAGCCACCATCACTAGGAGCTGCCTCTGACCCACGGAGGGGCCTCTCCTGAGTGGCACACGGGGGTGCTCTGGCAGCTGGCACTGCGGGCGGAGACGCTGTCCACTGCTCCCTGTGCTGTAGTGCACCCCATCTCACACAGGACGCCTCAAGAAGTCCAATTATAGTCATTTGTTAAAGGCCGGCGGCATACGAGGGGCTGAAGCGCTCCAGACCTCGCAGCCCCGAACAGCTTGCCACCTCTGGCTTATATTGGCAGAATATCACAAAGGTATCGATTACATCTTTGGGTCTGGAATGAGGAACCTGGTTCGCGAAAAGCATTTTACAGAAGCGAAATTGAGCAAGTTAGTTATCTAAAGTATCTACGAGTCACTGAATCAACAGAAACACATTATCTGGGACCACCGGGGCAATTTAGAAGAATTGTGCTGTCCGGATTGCGGGACCACTGAGCCAACCGAAACATGTTATCTGTAGCTACTGAGACAACTTAGGGTAATTGATCTGTCCTGGGTCCCAGAAGAATGTGGTTCGATGACCAGTGAGGTCACAATCGATGGGACATTCAAACCATCGTCAATGGAGTATTGGGAGAGCATACATAAGTTCAGAAAATCAAAATAACTTTCTTTTGTTTCAGCAAACAAATAAGTACGGAAGCCGAACAGCAGTTTCTACCTGAGATGATTGCTACCTTACTTCACCTGTGTGTCCGCACCTGTAGGTGATGGTCACGGTGGTCACGGTGGTCACGTGGTCACGTGCGCAGAGCCTGCTGGCACAGCGATCGCCTGACGTAGGAGCAGTCCCATCTCCGCTTCAGGGCTGTGACCTCCTCAGAAGTGGACCCGTGGGGTGGTCCCCAGAGATGGACACGTGGCCACACGGGCCTGGACGCATCTGCCCGAGCGTGTGGTCAGACCTCAGACCCAGCAGGAAAGTCGCTCACAGAGGAGCTGACCGTGGAGGGAGGAGGCCTCCGAGGAGCGTCCCAGAGAAAGATGGAGCACGCAGGGCATCCGGCAAGGCTTCCTGGCAGAGGTGAGCGGGGGAAGCCTGGGGTGAGGGAGGCCGTGTGGGTGTGCCCACACGCAGGGCAAAGCCCTGAGAGAAGCTCTCAGGAGGTCCCGGGTGCTCAGGGAGGGCCAGTCAAGGCTGAGCCCACCTGTTCCCAATCTGCCAGGCCAGAGCTCTTCTGTGGGGCTCCCTGTGCCTTCGGGGGGGAACGGGCGGCGGAGGAAGTCAAGGTCTATCTGCTTCTGCCTCAGAGAGACCCCCGTAAAGAACGGGGCTCCTGAAGTCCCAGCGGCCAAGAGTGGTCTGTGGAGGTGCTCACGTTCCTGTTTGGAAAAAGGAAACATGTTTTTCAGCCCGCGTGGCAACGTTAGGGAACACGCGACTCCTTTAGCTGTGACCACGGCTGTGACCACGGCACTGGGGTTTCCACGGGGGTCCCTTTCCAGGTCAGGGCGACCTCCACACACCGCCGTCCTCCGATGAGTGCCTGCCCCCTCGCAGCGGGCCAGCCCGGGCTCCCGCCCCATCTACCTGGTAAGTGCTCGCTGTGGGACTCGGCACATCCCAGCCCCTCCGGCGTCCCCTGGCACCATAGGGTCACACGGGTGCGGCACGTGGATGGGGACACCTGGCATGGCCCTGGGCACGTCCCTCCTCGCCCCGTCTCAAAGGCCAGGCTCCCAGCACAACGAGGCAGGCAGCAGCCCTCACGCCTGAGAGTGAGCTGCTCTGGGCGCCGGCTTCCTCCCAGCTGGGCCCGTGGGCGTGAAGGAGCAGGACCTGGGCGGGAACGGCTCCGCTGGGCACCCTCCCACCCGCCGCCCGGCCCTGCCGGTTTGTCACTAAGTAGGACACAGGGTTGAGCAGGCGGGCTGGCCACGCTGTGTGGTTCCCATGCTGAGCAGCGCCGGCCTGCCCCGGCCTGCCCCGGCCTGCCCCCACTCCGACTCCTCTGCCGGGCCTCTCGCCAGCACCGAGGCATTGGGTGGCTGTCCATATTTCCCCGCCCCAAGTCCCGCCATCCCCTGGGGGAGGGCACCCACCCAGCCAGCCCAGGCAGCAGCGGGGAGGTCCCCAGACTCAGACCAGGCCCACCCCCGCCGGAGCTCCCTAATGTTGGGGGTCCCCAGCCGCAGCCCATCCCCCAGCTTCATGGGGACCTGCCCTGTCCCAATCCAGAGCTTTCTGGGGTCCCAGTAATAAAAACGTCCGACTGGCTCTTAGTGAAAGGGTGCTTTCTGTGTGTCCAGCTCACTGCGCCCAGCGGGGTACAGATTGTTAGAGCTCCATTTACAGGTGAGGAAATGGGAGCGCAGAGAGGTTAATCGTGTATCCAAGGCCACAAGCCTGTCTGGTCCCAGGTTTCCCTAAACAGCCCACAGCAAGCACACGCCCTGAGGCTTTGCTGGGCGTGGGTCCCCGGGTCCAAGAGCGAGGGGAAAGGAAGTGGGAGGAAAAGGAAGCCAGTGGGGAAGGAGCTGAGGGGGGGCGGGAGGAGAGCAAATACAGGTGTGAGAGCACCGCTGAGCGGCCCGCTGTTCACGAGAGAACTCGGTCTCTGCCGTGTCACACAGGACGGCTGGACACGCCGGGCTCTGCTGAGGGGGGCAGGCGGGAGCTGACCCGGCCTTCCCGCTCCGTGTCTGTGCAGGAGGCCCGTGTAGGGTGAGGACGAAGAGGGGAGAGGTGGGAGTCTGTCCAGGTGAGCCTGTCCCCCTCCACCTTCAGTTGTTAACCTTGCCCTAGGGCGTGTGAGTTATTTGTCCTTTTTGCTAAGCTGGTTTCAGTTAGGGCAGTGTTCGGCAAACTCATGAGTCAACAGAGCCAAATATCAACAGCACAATGATTGAAATTTCTTTTGAGAGCCACATTTTTTAAACTTAAACTTCTTCTAATGCCACTTCTTCAAAATAGACTCGCCCAGGCCGTGGTATTTTGTGGAAGAGCCACACTCAAGGGGCCAAAGAGCCGCATGTGGCTCGAGAGCCGCGGTTTGCCGACCACTGAGTTAGGGTGTCTGCCCCTGGCTGTGCCAGGCCAGCTCAGCCAGGGGTTCGGCAGGCCTGAGGGAGGGCGGCGAAGGATTGAAGAAAAGACAAAGAGAATAAGCTGGGTCTCGGTGGATCTCCTGTGCCTGGCTGAGGCCACAGAGAAAGATCCAGACGGCCAGCTGAGCCTTTATTTTATAGTCAGAGGTAAACAAGGTAGTGGTCACCATGGTTACAATGTTCTTGTGAGTTTCACTTGCTTTGGCAGCACTTGCTGCACCTCCCACAGCCCATCAGCAACTCAGGAAGGATCTAGGGGGATCAGAAGGTCAAGCTTAATTATGCCAAGCGGGCTGTGCCCTCCAAGCTGGGCCTTGTTTGTGGCTTTGCCAACAGGTCAGTCCCAAGCTTAACCCTATAGCCGCTCCCTACACCTGGCCACCAAGACTCCCCCGTTACAGAGGAGGAAACGGAGACTCGAGAAGCAAGGGGGAATTGGCCGGGGTCCCTCAGCTGACCCCCATACCGGGGAGCTCCACTCTAACCTGTGCCCTCTGGATCCGCACAGGCCACACAGCCCTCGATGCAGATCCACAGCGGGAGGAGGGGGGCCTCCTGCAGAGGGCACTGCCCGGACCTCCTGCCCCAAAGGGCCTGGTCCTGGGGGCACGCCACCGGCTCCCAGCCCTGTGCCCACTCCCTGGAACCCTCCATGTGCCCACTTCCTCTGCCCCCGCCTCCAGGAGAGCCGTCCTGGGGGCTGAATCCGGAGGGGGAGGCTCAGCCCTGATCCTGGACCTGGGTCCCACCCATCCAGTTCAGAAGGAGCCCGAGAGGACAGGGAGGCAGCCCAGCCGCCCCGGGGCCTCCCCGCTGGCCTCTGGGACAGGCACACACGGGGAGGCAGATGGGAAAAGACGATGACTCTTCCTTGGAGACGGGCCGGTGGGGGATCTGTGGCCACCAGGGGCCAGCAGAGGCCCGCCGTCCTGCCGTCCCGCCTGAGCCCTGGGCCTGGGCCTGGGCCTGGGCCTGGGCCTGGGCCTGGGCCAGAAGGCATCCCGCCAGAGCCCAAGGCTGCAGCCTTTGGAAATTTAAAAAAAATAAATAAAAATTATATCACACACACATAGCAACACAAAAGTTGGCCAGAAGCTCAGAAGTTGAAAAGGCATAGCGGTTCTCTCCTGCCCTGGCCCCTGAGGCACTTTTTTTTTTTTTTTTTTTTTTTTTTTTTTTTTACCGTTTTTATTCCGAATACCTCTTTCTAGAGAGTTCCACAGTTTTAGAACCTAGCTGATCTCCAGATCCCGGTGGACCAGCCCTAAGCCTCGCCTGTGTGCAGTGATGTAGCTCGTCCCGCTCGCTCTCTCCCCGCTCCCTGCCCGACTCTTGCTTCTGTTCTTCGCGCCTGTGTGTGAACAGCGTGGTCACACCCCTCTCCCCTCTCGCCACCCACTTTCCAGCATCTCATGGCCTCCGTGTCGGGCGAGGGTGCGAGCGGCCGTTCACGTCCCACCCTGCCAGCCGTTCCCTTGAATCACATTTACCTTCTTTAATGAAAAACATTTTTTAATTTCTCAGCTGCTTCTATAGCAGATTCCAAGTGTCCTCTGATTAAATTGTAGAGGTGGTACATGGACATTTATTTTTAAAAAAATATATTTTATTGATTTTTTACAGAGGAAGAGAGACGGATAGAGAGTTAGAAACATCGAAACATCGATCAGCTGCCTCCTGCACATCCCTTACTGGGGATGTGCCCGCAACCAAGGTACATGCCCTTGACCGGAATCGAACCTGGGACCCTTCAGTCCGCAGGCTGACTCTCTATCCACTGAGCCAAACCAGTTAGGGCTATTATTTTTTTTAAATATATTTTTATTGATTTCAGAGAGGAAAGGAGAGGGAGAGGGAGAGAGAAACTTCAGTGATGAGAGAGAATCATGGATCGGCTGCCTCCTGCAAGCCCCCCACTGGGGATTGAGCCTGCAACCCGGGCATGTGCCCTTGACTGGGAATTGAACCCTGACCTCCTGGTTCATAGGTGAACGCTCAACCACTGAGCCACACTGGCCGGGTGGTATATGGACATTTAAAGAATGGCTTTATATTAATTTTGTATTGGGAAATATCTATGTAGGTATGCGTATATATCATGAGCCCTTCAATCTGTGGTGTCACAAATCTAATTACTTAGGATGAAACGAGAGTCAAATTAAAACAATTTTTAGAATTTTTTATTTATTTATTTTAGATAGAGAAAGGGAGAGAGAGAAACATCAATTGTTGTTGCACCCATTTATGCACTCATTGGTTGATTCTTGTGTGTGCCCTGACCGGGGATCGAAGCCACAACCTTGACATATTGGGATGATGCTCTAACCATAAGCTACCTGGCCAAGACCGCAATTTTTAATTTTTAAACTTTTTTTGTTTTTTCATTGATTTTGGAGAGAGGAAGGGAGAGGGAGAGAGAGGTAGAAATATCCATGATGAGAGAGAACCCTTGATCAGCTGCCTCCTGCACGCCCCCCACCGGGGATCCAGCCCGCAACCCAGGCATGTGCCCTTGACCAGGAATCGAACAGTGATCTCCTGGTTCATAGGTCGACGCTCAACCACGGAGCCACGCCGACCAGGTTCGATTTTAAAATTTTAAAAGGGCATCGAGGTGACAACAATGATTAAATGACATCCAGTCCCAAAGGCAGATGTGGCGAACGGCGTGAAGGGAGTTCAGAGATGAACTGGTTCAGATGGTCAGATTGGGAGCCAGTGAGCGAGCAAGGACTGCGCTGTGCTGGGTGGTCTCTTCCCTGCCGGCGGCCTCCTTCCCCGCGGGTGGCCTCTCCCCCGTGGGTGGCCTCCTTCCCCGTGGGTGGTCTCCTTCCCCGTGGGTGGGGGCCCGAGAGAGCACGCCTCACGCTGAGGACACGGAGGCTCTGTCTTCTTCCAGCTCGTTGCCAACGGTCCCCACATTCCTATTTGTGCCGTGATTTACTGTTGCAAGTTGTTTTCTGGGTGTTCCTAACCACCCTTTCTCCCCATCATGAACCGAACGGCCTATCTGCAGGTTGAATCGTCGTCCGGGCCCCAGTGCCTGTTACACGGAGCCCCTTTTCTGCTTGCAGACACCTGGAGCCACCTCCAGAGGAGCTGCTGATGGGGCCCGGTGGCCGGGCCCACAGCTGAGCCAGTGACCCTCGCCGGTCCCGGTCATTCTCCGAAAGGTGTTCGCCGAGGGCCTGCTCCCCGCCAGGCGCTGTGTCAGGAGCCCGCCTTCCAGACAACAGACACATTAGAGTGAGATGATGGTGAGGGCGTGCGGGGGGCGGGGGGATGGGTTCACATGGGTGGTCAGGGGAGGGGGGGGCTCAGGGTGGGGGGATGTCGGGGTGACGGAGAGTTGGCTGATGGATGGGGATGGTGCCTCCCGGGCCGAGGGACAGCCCACACAGAGGAGCAGGCGCAGCCCGTGTGGCTGGTGAGTGGGGAGGAGACGCGGGTGCCGAGGTCAGAGGCCTGCTGCCCACGGAAGGAGCAGGGACGCCTCTGGCCAGTTTGGCAGGGCAGCGGGTGCTCGCAGGCTCAGGTGCATTGGGGCCTTGATGGCCTCCTCCCTGCGCAGGGGGCCCAAGACCCCATGGGCTCAGGGCGGTCACTCGGGGCCACAGCCGCTGGAGGGAGGGCTCAGCCTCCGCACACCCTGTCCCTCCAGCCCCACCCCTCCGGTTCAAGGACTGCTCGGTCCCGCCCCACATGCCCTCATTCTCCTTTCCCTGCTCACCCGCTTCCATCTCCTATCTAATCTCCAGGAGAGGAAAAACTGGCTCTGCATGTCCCCACCGCCCACAGGCCCAGGCCAGCCACTCCTGGCTCCATGTCCTGCGAGCCAGCGGAGGGCACATGGCCCACTGGGAAGGACGCAGGCAGACGAGTACCCAAAACCAGGGCACCACCCCACCCAGAGCAGTCCCCGAGGACGCCCCACGACCCGCTGCGTGTGGGCACCTCCCAGTCCTCGCTGGCTCCGCACCCACACCCCTGAGCAGCCGTGATCCCCGACCCACCACACGTGGCGGAGCTCAGGAGTGGTGGAGGCCCTCGCCCAGGCCACTGGCAAGTACCCAGGAGAGCCTGGCCAGGTTGCTCAGTGGCTAGAGCGCCGGCCTGTGGACTGACGGGTTCCGGGTTCTAGTCCAGTCAAGGGCACATGCCTGAGTTGTGGGCTCCATCCCCAGTGGGGGGTGTGGGGGAGGCAGCCGATCCATGATTCTCTCTCATCATTGATGTTTCTCTCTCTCTCCCTCTCCCTTCCTCTCTGAAATCAATAAAAATACAGGCAGTCCTCAGGTTACATCGGACTGGATGTATGTTGTTTCGTGGCTACCTTGCCATCTCCCATCTATGCTAATAAAAGAGAAAGATGCAAATTGACCATACCTTCACGACGCCCACCAGCCAGTCAGGAGTGAGTATGCAAATCAACCCAACAAAGATGGTGGGTTAATTTGCATATGCAGGCACCGGGGGCATTCTCCACCGCCCTAGCCACTCCGGGCCTCTGGGCAGCGTGGGAAAGCGAAAAGGCGGCTCCGGGCCAGAGCGAAGGCGGTGCCGGCAGCCAGGGGAAGAAAGGCCCATTCTTGCATGAATCTTCGTGCACCGGGCCTCTAGTTTATTTATTAAAAAAAAAGTTCCGTCATTTTGACGTCTGTACACACGTGCATGTTTCCTATTATTTATTTCCCACAAGTAAAGGTCAGGAATTATCTTCCTTTTAATTTTTTTTACTGTTTCACTTCATCACTGCTGTGTCTGTGCTCCATGTGAATGATGTAGGCGCTTACGTAGGTGGGTTCTGACTCCCGGCGAAAATCGTGTCATGTCGCACCGTAGGAACGGACCTCCCAGGTGACCAGAGGACCTAGTGTAGATTAAAACAGTAACAAAAACTGACAGTTCTCAAAAAACAAAAAAGACAAACATGCAGGAGAGGCAGGCGTTGAACCAGGTCTGTAACTTGCAGCCTGGGCTTCCCTTCCTGTGGCTCCTCCCTCACCGGCAGACCTGAGGATCTGCCAAGGGCTGGAGCCCTCCCCTGGGACACACACACACACACACACACACACACACACACACACACGTGCACGCACCACACACACACACACGTGCACGCACCACACCCGGCACCTGTGACTTCAGGGGTGCCCAGTCTCCGGGTGGGAGCACCGTCCATGGCTGTCTCTGGAGGGAGTGCCGTGGGCTGGGCCCCACTGCCACCCGTACTGCTCCCCAGAGCCCCTCTGGTTCCAGCCAGCAGCCTGTCCCCCAAGCAGCCCCCCTCACTGCCCCCTTTTGGAGATGCAGGACTCCCCACCATTGCCTTCTGTATACAAGTTATTCTGGGTCGAATCACGTCCCCCCAAAATCACATCCAGCCAGAGCCTGGGATGTAACCTTACTTGGAGTTGGGTCTCCATAGATGTCATTGGCGAAGACGTGACGGAGGGACGGCAGCCTGCGAAGGTGGCGGCAGAGGTGGGAGTGAGCGTCTTCCCCAGAACGCGGGCCTGCCCTGAGCCTACGCCTCGGGAGGGGGCGGCCCTGAGGCGCCAGGACGCGGCCTCCGCCCTGGCCGGTGAGGATAAGGTCCTGTGGTTTGAAGGCCCGAGGCCGGGTATCTGTCCCGTGCCCAGGGACCGAGGACAGACAGTGTTAGAGGGGATTCCGCTGCCTCGCGCCCCCCCTGTGTCTGGGGCTGGCACACCCACCACCAGCACTGCCCTCCCCCATCGCTGAAGGACAGACGGCGCCTGCGTGTGTCCGGGGGCCCTGTACGGCCCCTCCTGGGGTCTCCTGTCTCAGGTCTGCTCCAGGGCCCTGCTCTGCACCTGACAGTTCTCGGGCTGGGCTGTCCCCTGGAGGGCAGCTGCCAGCGGGGGTCTGGGAGAGGTGGGCCCCATCCAGGGACCGCTGAAGGGTGAGGGTAGGGGGAGCAGTCCCCAGGCTGCAGGGTGAGGGTGGGGGGAGCAGTCCCCAGGCTGCAGAGTGAGGGTGGGGGGAGCAGTCCCCAGGCTGCAGGGTGAGGGTGGGGGGAGCAGTCCCCAGGCTGCAGTGTGAGGGGTTGGGGTGAGCAGGGCTGCAGGGTGAGGGGTTGGGGTGAGCAGGGCTGCAGGGTGAGGGGTTGGGGTGAGCAGGGCTGCAGGGTGAGGGTGGGGGGAGAGCCCCCAGGGTCGGTGGTGCAGCTCCGCTGCTGGCTGGGGAGGACGGGCAGGGCTTCCTGGGAGAGGGGGAGTGGATTTGCATCAGAAAGAACACTGGCCTCATTGACATTCTCCTTGTCTCGAGTGGAACAAAACCACCAAGAAAAGGAAAGTTTCAGTCCCGACAACTCCGCCACTGAGGAGCGTTGTGAGCTCCCAAAAACAGAGGAAATGGCCTCTTTGGGCCACTCCAGGGGCTCCCCGCCCCCTGCCCGCCCCCACTGCCCACTCAAGGCCAGCCCAGCGCAGCGCCAGACCGAGCCTCCGCAGCGGATGCCCGAGGCGGACCCACGCAGCTCTGGAGCCGGACGCCGCTGCCCCCCGGGAGCCCAGCATGCCGGACAGCCGAGAGGCCCCCCAGGCCCGCCGGCCGGACCCGGGCTTGGGGACCACCCAGGAGAACCTGGGGGCCAGGTACGTGGGCGGCGGCCGGACCTCTGTGCACGGAGCCTGGGGTCAGGGTGTAGCTGTGCTGTGTGGCCTGGGCACCTGCCCTGCCCCCTGAGCCTGTGTCTGGGCGGGAAGGGGGGTCTGGGCGGGGTGAGTCCTGGCCGGGCGTGTGCTGTGCGGGGTGCTGGTCCGCGTGCACACCTCTGTGAGGCCCAGGGGCTCACGCGCGGGGGCTGCGGCCGGAAAGAGGAGGCATTTTCCAGTCACGGAGAGTGTCCCCGTCGTGTCCGGAGTCAAGGACGGAAGGACGGGGCGAGCCGGAGGGTCTGGCTCCAGCGCGCGGTGTGACCTTGGCGGGTCGCTGTCCCTGTCTGGGCTCCCGCCTCCCTGTCCGCCTGCGTGCACTGGGTGCAGGCTCCCCACAGCCTTCGGCCGTAAGTCCTGCTAAGCTGCAGCCAGAAGTGGGCCCAGGCCCTGGCCGTCCAGGGTGTGGGCACCCTGAGAAGGTAGGACCCCAGCTCAGGCCGGAGCTCCCCGGCCTGGAGCAGGGAGCAGGCAGACCCTGGGCCCCAGAGCCCAGGACGGGCACTTGACACAGGCCTTGGGGGGTCCGGGCGTTGGCGGGGGAGAGGCGAGGGAGGGCGAGCGGGCAGAGGGAGCAGCGTTGCAAGGGTGCGAAGACACGGAGGAGGACAGGGAACTCGGGGACAGGAGGGGTCTGGGCGCAGCGCGGAGTGCGCGAGGACAGGGATGCGGGCCGAGCCGGTGCGTGAGCCACAGCGCGGTGGTGGCCGCTGTTCTGACGGGGCGGGTGAGAGGCAGGAAGGAAGGTCGGAGCTGAAGCATCGGAGTGAGTGTGCCTCAGACCCGAGGCTCCCCGTGGCTGGCAGAGCGAGGCGGACTCCTGTCCTTCCCGAAGCGGGCACCTCATGCACAGCCTCAGGAGCACGGGCCCGCCCCTCCCGGGACAGCGGGCACGCTGAGTGAAGCTGCGGGTCCTCCCTCACCACGGAGGTGCTGGGGTGCGGGAGGTGCTCTCAGGCTCGGCCGGGGACGTGAGAAACAAGGGCTGCTGGCTCTCAGGGTCCCTGCCCGTCAGGGAGGGCCAGAGTGGGGTCAGGAGCCCGTGTTGGAGGTCCCTGCCTCGGCCCACGGTGACAGGGTGGTGAGAGCCTGGACGCCCTGGGGAGGCGGGGCACGTGGCTCACAGAGGTCGGGGCGGTTAGACCCACAGAAGGCACAGCCTCCTGGTGCAGGGAGGGGAGGCCGGTGAGGGCCCGGGGAAGCGGCTGGACCCCCGGCCGAGGCCGGCCCTCTGCTCGCCGCACAGGGACTCTGAGCCCGTCCCTCCCTGGGTGCAGACGGAGACAGGAGGCCTTGTCCACGACCTGGGCAAGACACCCTCTCACCTCAGTCTCCCCATCTGTCAAATGGGAGGGTCCTGCCTGCTCAGCCTCAGTCTCCCCATCTGTCCAATGGGAGGGAGGGTCCCGCCTGCTCAGCCTCAGTCTCCCCATCTGTCCAATGGGAGGGAGGGTCCTGCCTGCTCTCAGCCTCAGTCTCCCCATTGTCCAATGGGGAGGGTCCTGCCTGCTGTCAGCCCTGCTGTGAGGAAAGGGCTCGGAGCCCTTGTTTCTGTTGTCCTAAAGTCAGAGGTGGTGACAGCTGCGCTCTGCCCCTCCCGCCGGCTCCGCACGAGGCTGCCCCCTGTCCTGGCTGTGTGGCTGCGCTGCTGCTGGGCAGGGGGCCTGAGAGGTGCCTTTCCTTTCCCCTCGCCTTCCCCGTGCTTCGGGGGAGAGGAGGTGGTTTTGGAGACTGAGCCTCACTGAGCTGCCCTTTGCGCCACGCTGTGCAGGGCTGGGCTGAGGAGCAGGGGCCATGCAGGGCTGAGGGGCAGGGGCCGTGCAGGGCCGAGGGGCAGGGGCCGTGCAGGGCTGGGCTGAGGGGCAGGGGCTGTGCAGGGGGCTGAGGGGCAGGGGCCTTGCTGGGCAGGGCTGAGGGGCAGGGGTCGTGCAGGGCCGAGGGGCAGGGGTCATGCAGGGCCGAGGGACAGGGGCCGGGCAGGGCTGGGCTGAGGGGTAGGGGCCGTGCAGGGCTGGGCCGAGGGGCAGGGGCCGTGCAGGGCAGGGCTGAGGGGCAGGGGCCGTGCAGGGCTGGGCTGAGGGGCAGGGGCCGTGCAGGGCTGGGCTGAGGGGCAGGGGCCTTGCAGGGCTGGGCCGAGGGGCAGGGGCCGTGCAGGGCTGGGCTGAGGGGCAGGGGCCGTGCAGGGCTGGGCTGAGGGGCAGGGGCCGTGCAGGGCTGGGCTGAGGGGCAGGGGCCGTGCCTAGCGGGAAGGGGCCAGGCCAGGAGAGGCGGAACCAGCTGGGCGGGAACTGGGACAGGCCTGTGTCCTTTGAGGCTGTGGCTGTGGACCTGGCCATCCCTCAGGGGTGCACATCGCGAGCCCAGGAGACACCCTGCCTCTGATCTGGAGGGCACCCGGGCTGGATGGAGGAAGGGCCTCCAGGGACCTGGAGCAGGAGCGGCTCGTCCTGCGTTGGGAAGCGTGGTGCCGTGTGGCCTGAGGGGGTGGGTGTAGAGGAGTAGCCCGTACCCATTAGACAGGACAGGCTGGGGGTCGGGCCAGCTCCCAGGTCTGGGTAGGCTGGTGTGGCCAGGTGAGGGCAGCCAGGCGTGCGGACAGCGGGCACAGGAGAAGCAGAGGGGAGCTGGGCTGGGAGGCCGCAGAGCCGGGGGAGCTGGCTGGGGAGGTGAGTCCGGCAGTGGGGGTGCAGTGGGGTGGCCTGGAGGCAGGAGGCCAGGACCCGGGAGCCGCAGGGTCGGGTCTGGCCAGGGCAGGGCCTGCCTGCAGGGCTGCCCCTCAGAGCCAGGAACGCATCGCTCAGTCCACGTCCCGCACGCGTGGTGACGCCTAGTGATGACACACGGGGGACTGCGGGCTGTGGGTGGGGCATCGCGGGAGTGTGGAGCCTGGCACTGACCCAGCTCCAACCTAGATCCCCCCTCCCCGCCCGCGCCTCTGACCGTGCGCCCTGCAGCGTGTGGGACAGCCGACGGCTTGGCCCAACAGCGGCGTGACATCAGCACAGGGGCGTGATGCCACTGGGGGTGCGCCAGGACTGTTCACAGCAGACCTGTCTGTGTGAGGAGCAGAAAGAGGACGCTCTGGCGCCGTGGTCGGCAAACTGTGGCTCGAGAGCCACATGCGGCTCTTGGCCCCTTGAGTGTGGCTCTTCCACAAAATACCACGGCCTGGGCTTGTCTATTTTGAAGAAGTGGCGTTAGAAGAAGTTTAAGTTTAAAAAATGTGGCTCTCCAAAGAAATTTCAATCGTTGTGCTGTTGATATGTGGCTTTGCTGACTAATGAGTTTGCCGACCACTGGCCTAAGTCATCCTATCTAATAAAAGAGTAATATGCAAATGACCATCACTCCAACACACAAGATGGCCACCCCTTCCGTCTCCTCGCAGCATGCCCCCCTCACCCCGCTCGGTGGCCCTGAGACCCCTGGGTGCGTCTGGGAGTTAGGAGCATAGACTCTGACGCCCGCCTGCCTGAATCTGTATCTCAACTCTGCTCCCCAGAGGGACTTGGACGAGTTACGCAATCTCTCTGCACCTCAGTTTCCCCGTCTGTAAAATGGAGACATGCAGGCACACAGTGTCCGCTGCCGGCTGTTACCATGACTGGTCCTGCCTTGCTGTTTGCCCTGCCCCCCGGTCCTGGGCGCCTGGCAGCCTTGTCCCTGCCCAGGGCAGCGGGATGCCAGCCCCAGCCCCATCACCGTCCCAGAGAACACGGACACCCTCCGTCTGTGACGTAGCAGAGGAAACTGGGCTGGGGGCAGGGGCAGGGACCGGGGGCAGGGGGTGGAGGGCAGGGGGCAGGGGGCAGGGACCGGGGGCAGGGGGTGGAGGGCAGGGGGCAGGGACCAGGGGCAGGGGGTGGAAGGCAGCGGGCAGGGGGCAGGGGGTAGAGGGCAGGGGGCAGGGACAGGGGGCAGGGGGCACAAGGTGACCCAGCAGAGGCAGACTTGGGCCGGAGCCCAGGTGTCCCGCCCCCAGGGACCGTCCTCTCGGTACCACGCTGCTTGCCAGCTCCTCCGGCTTCCCGGGCAGCTTGCTGCCTATCACTCGGGCTGTGGGACGCGGCTTCAGAGGGGGGACGTCCGGGCGCTGCCAACTGGGTCAGAAGGGAGCTGGCCGGCGGCACCGCCCCCGCCCACCAGCAGGCGCCGAGGGAAGCCCTGGGGTCTGAGGCCTCCACTCCCGTCGGGCTGGGACTCAGGCTCAGTGATGACCACGGGGCTTCTGGCAGATGCAGCCCGCCCTCCTGTCCAGGAGCCCCGGGTCCCCAGACCTCTGCCACGGCCCAGCCCCTCGTGAGCTGGGACCGAGGCTGGGGAGGGCCATACCTGGCCAGTCACCTGGCCCTGGGTCCGTGTCCCTCCCCACAACGGTCCCCACTGCCCACCGCCCGGACACTCGCCCCGCCCTCTGCTCCATGAGGTAATCCCGCCTCCACCCCACCCCCGCCGGCTTCTCCCTTCAATGTCATTTCTGCCCCTGCCCTCGCCTGGGACTGGGGGTCCCACAGGGATCGGGAACGCGACTTTGTTTAGTGGCAGTCAGACCCATCACCTCGGAGCCTGGGAGGCAGGGACCAGGCTCCTGTCCCCACCTCCGCCCCCTGCCCTCTGCCCCTGCCCCCTGCCCCTGCTCCCTGCCTTCTGCCCCCTGCCCCCAGTCCCTGCCCCCTGCCCCCTGCTCCCTGCCCCCTGCCCCCTGCTCCTGCCCCCTGCTCCCTGCTCCCTGCTCCCTGCCTTCTGCCCCCTGCCCCCTGCTCCCTGCTCCCTGCCTTCTGCCCCCTGCCTTCTGCCCCCTGCCCCCGCCCCCAGTCCCTACCCCCTGCCTTCTACCCCCTGCTCCCTGCCTTCTGCCCCCTGTCCCTGCCCCCTGCCCCCTGTCCCCTGTCCCTGCCCCCTGCCCCCTGTCCCTGCCCTCTGCCCCCTGTCCCCTGCCCCCTGCCCCCAGTCCCTACCCCCTGCCTTCTGCCCCCTGCTCCCTGACTTCTGCCCCCAGTCCCTACCCCCTGCCCCTGCCCCCTGCCCCCTGCCCCCTGCCCCCAGCCCCTACCCCCTGCCCCCAGTCCCTACCCCCTGCCCCCTGCCCCCTGCCCCCTGCCCCCAGCCCCTACCCCCTGCCTTCTGCCCCCTGCTCCCTGCCTTCTGCCCTCTGCCCCTGCCTCCTGTCCCTGCCCCCTGCCCCTGTCCCTGCCCCCTGCCCCTGCCCCCTGCCCCTGCCCCTGCCCCCTGCCCATCTGCACAGAGACGTGCTGATCGAGGACCCTGGTCCTGAGGCAGGAGCTGTCATTCCCCCTGGGAACGGACGGGGGACTTGTATAGCATGGTGGGTAGTCGTGTGTTTACGTCTCTAAATGCTGAGTGCCTGGGGGGGCTTGGCCAGGGCAGCTCCAGGAAGAAGCATGAGGGCCTGGGCACCCTCCCAGAGGGCTTCCTGGGGGAGGAGGCGCCCGTGGGGCAGGGCAGCCTGCGGCACCTGCCGGGGGTGGAGAGAGAGGGTAACACCTGTCCCGGGCCCTCCCGATCCTGGGACAAGCCCCTCTGCCCGGCCTCCTCCTCCGTCTGCAAACTCTGCATCCAGCTTGGTCGTCAGCTGCCAGGAGGGGCTGTGAGGTCTGGGCACCGGGTTCCTGCCAGCCCCCCATGATGACATGTCTGCCACCTCCATCTCCCAGCGCCCACTCGGTCCTTAACCTCACCGCTCAGCCCTCGCCAGAGAGTGGAGGGGGCGGGGGGGGCAGAGGCGGGTCAGCACTGCTCATGGGGTTTGCCACGGTGGGGTTGTTCACAGCTTCCAAATCTTTGGAGCCCAAACAGCGAGAGAGCGTCTGGGCCCACGGATGGGGTGGAGGGTCCCCCAACAGGTTCTCAAAGGGGCTCGTAGTCCATAGGAGGCTCAGGCCAGCACCCCAGGTCCTGTTTCAGGGTGTCCTGAGGTGGCCGTGGGAAAAGAGGCCTTGAAGGAACTAGCATCTGGTGAAGGCAGAACTTTCTGGAAGTTGGTGTGTTGGCATGGACCTTCATGTAGCCTTCTGTGTGTCGTCTGCTGTCTGAGTGGGGGGGGGTCCCCATCGCTGCACCTCGTCCAGCCCCACGCACCCAGAGGCGGTGGGGGGTTTGGAGTTGGGAGGGGTCTCGGGGGGGGGGGCTGGGGGGAGGGCTCCTGGAAGCAGGCCCCTGGTCTTTGAGGGTGCAGGTCTCATGCCACAACCCTGCATCGCGGGAGGAAGTGGGGGGGGCACCGGGGCAAAGGGCGCGGTGCAGGGCCGTCTGTTACCATGGCAGGGGCTCCCCGGGGCGTGGGTGACACTGTTGGCTGAGTTTTACGACGCAAACAGGGGACAGCTCTGGCGTGTGGCACTGACAAGCCTCAGGTCTCAGGGCTGTGGCCTCGTGTGGGGAACGGGATGCTCACTAAGCCCACGGAGGTTGCCCGTGCGAGGATGCAAGGAGCAGGCGCAGTCCGTGTAGTTAGTAAGGAAAAGGGAAGGCCCAGCTCCCGGGGCCCAGCTCCCGGGGCGGCTCCAGGTGGCTCTGCCAGGGCCGACAGCCAGTGCCTCTCCCAGCCGCACCAGCAGGTCCCTCTTGGGTAAGGCCCACAGGTGGGCAGTGGGGCCGTGCCAGGTGGGTCAAAGGTATCCGGAGCCACACCTCTCGGCAGCCCCAGGCATCTGGGGTGGGTCCCCTTCTCGCCCAGCCCACTGTCTCCTCACCTGGAACCCGGCACGGGCCGGCAGCTCCCACACTCGGGCTGGAGCTGAGAGCACCGGGGATGCTGAGCCCCGAGCCTGCTGGCCACACGGAGGAAGGTGAGCGCCCGGGCAGCCAGGCCCCCCGGCACACCCCCGAGTCCTCTGTGGGGTCCTCGGGCCAGTACAGCATGCAGACTGAGAAAGGAGGGGCTGGGGTCCCCTGCAGGGGACGGAAGAGGCCCTGCCAGCATCTCGCACGCCCTGGCTGCCGCTGAGAGCCGGGCCCAGGCATGCTTTCTCCCTGCTCGGTCCTCAGGACCGGGAGTATGGGGGCAACACCCCCCTCCCATTGGAAAGAGTCTCCATCGTGCAGCGGGGACAGGTCCCCCTCCAAATGCCCCCAAGCAGAGAAGGCAGGACCTGGAGCTGGTCACGGAGGGAGGCGGGGCGGGGAGGGGTGCAGCCAGTGGTGCGGGGAGTCCTGGCAGGCAGTGGGGCCTGGGGAACAGAGAGGGCGCCCAGCCACCCCCTCCTGCGAGGCCCATGGGCTCAGGAGGAAGCAAATGACAGGTGCTGGCCCGGTGAGTCACGGCAGGAGGAGGGCGACGCCGGGCCACCGGGCCGTGACTCATGCTGTGTCTCTGTTGCAGGGCGGCCTGGTGGCACCGGGCCTCTCTGGGGCTGATGCTGCTGCCCCGGGGGACTCCAGGACGCGCTCTCTGAGGCTCTCGCCCGGGTGGCCCGAGGGGTGCGCCGCCCCCAGGGACCATGCCAGAGGTGCTCCTGCTCAGGGGCGCTGGCTCCATCCTGAGGACCGCGTAAGGAACCAGGCCCCTCGCTGCCGGCAGGGAGGACGCCGGGCCGGGCAACGCCTGACCCTCGCACACTCGGTCCCCTCCTCCTCTCCCCAGAGCATTTCCTTCTATGCGCTTTTCCAAAGTCCGCCGGGGACCCCAAGGGCTGACTCTCCCCTCAGCGTTTTTGTGGGTGGTGTGTCCCCACAATCGCTGTAGATGCAGGCAGAACACGGAGGCCTGGAGAGGTACCGTGACTTGCCCACGTCACACAGCCAGTCCGCCTTGTGAGCCCGGGCAGGCCACTGACGGCGAGCCTCCATGCTGTGTGTTGTTGCAAGAAAGCATTTATTGGGCACCTACTGCATACGGAGCCGTGGCCTGGCCACTGAGGGCCGGATGGGAAGAAAGGGCCGCAGAAATAAAATGGGAGATGGATTCCCATCCCTGAGGGGCTCATGTGGGAAAAGGCCGTCCCTCGACGACAGGCCGATCCAGCCATGTGACCAAGCCCCCGCTCGGCGCCCCTCAGCGACGGCTCGGGCAGAGGACAGAGCTGAGGCAGGCCCAGCCCTGCTCTCAGGGAGCTTCCGGGCCACAGGCGGCCTTCAAAGGTCAAACCTGAGTGTCCCAGGGCAAGAGGGTGCTGGGGGTAATCCAGGAGGGCTTCCTGGAGGAGGAGCTGGAGGAGGCTCGGCAGGTTCTGTTTTCTTCAGTGATTCCCATCAGGTCCTCTGACAGGATAGTTGTGGCAAGGAGAGGCCCATCCCCCACAGACGGCTCCGGGAGAGGGAGGGTGCAAGCTGCCTCCACCTCCTCCTCCTCCCACGCCCCTCCGGATGTGCCCAAACAGGCCTTGCCGGTGTGTGCTTGCTTCCCTGTGCTGCAGGGCAGGTGCTGGGGAGGCTTGTTCTGTGGATGCAGGGTAGGCAAGGTGCTCCCAGTGTGTGTGCTGGGCGGGTGCAGACCCTGCCCTCAGCAAGGTGACCCTTTCAGACCTTCTTCCTCCCACGGAGGGGACAGCAGAGGCAGGGCTGCCTCCTGGGGCCCTTTCCCCACCGTTACTGGTCCCTGTCGTTTGGGACAGGGGGGACTCGTACCCAGGCCGCCACCTGCCTCCAGGCACTGCGCTCTGTTCAGGAGGCTCTCCGTGTCCTGAGAGGCAGCCCTCCTGGGCCCGTCCCACTGACAGGTCATGACCATGGTGACGAGTCACACCCCACCTGCTGGGCTGATGTACCGGCCAGGTGCCCCGGGACAGCGGCAAGACTCAGAGAGGCCCCAGTGCTCTCGGGCGTCGGGACAGTAGGGCCTGCCCCCAAACACAGGTGCCTCTCTCGGAGGGAAACGTCTTGGGCGCCACTGTGGAGGCAGATCCTCCGTGGGAACCTGCAGTCCCCGCGGGCATGGCCGTCCAGCGTGGCCGTCTCATTTCCCGGCCGGCTGCTGCCGGGGTTCTTGTCCCAGCTTTACAAAGGGTTCAGCAATCTGGAGAAAGGGGCTGTGCGTAGATTCAAGAAGGAGTCCAAGGAGGAAAGATAATTTTGAAAGGCATTGGGGGTCAGAGGAGCTTCAGCTAAAGGAGCTAAAGACTCTCTCCTTGACTCAGGACTCTTGCTTTTTATTAACACAATTTGTCCTAAGGCAAGGGGGCGATAATACACTTCAGAGGGTAGGGTTTACAGAAGCATTGTCAGATTGGGGAATAGCCTAACAGCTGTTCAGGTGTTTGGCTAACAGGAGGCAATAACATGCAGATTGAGATGCCCTGAGCTGTCTGGCAGCAGACAATCAGGTTTGGGGGAAGTGCCTTTCAGCCATTCCAACAGGTGACTACATATGTGGCTCAGCCCTTGTTGAGCCCCCCAAGCTTCACCAACCTTTCGATGAAACTCTTGTAATGATGACATGCTGGAATCGGTTCCCAGCAGGCTACAAAGCGGGAGGCCGATGCAGGGCCAGCACGAGGAGCTATTAGTGACACGAGAGGGTTTACGAGCGGGGATGCCACCAGCAGCGCCCGTGCTGATGCGTGGGCAGCGGCCAGCTGGGCAGGGGCCTCGGGGTGAGGGGCCGGGCGGCCGGTCTGTGGTGGGTGGTGACCCTGCGTGAGCGGGAAGTCCCAGGGCGGTCAGTGAGTTCCGTTTCAGAGGATGGGCATGGCGGCACCCCACTGCAGGGCCAGGAGGGAAAGGCTGGGGGGCGGGCCCCCTGGGAGGCGGGGTGCGCCCTTCTCTCCGTGAGGCACGCAGCAGAGGCTGGGGGAGACCCCGTGGGCCATCTTAGGGGTGAGTGAGGTTTTTGTCACACGAGGTACAGCTAGGGGCCGGGGTTCACCTGCCATTGAGGGCGGGCAGGGCAGGCAGGGGAGGGGCAGCGGTCGTGTCTGAGCAATAGGACGGGGTGCCAGACGCCCTGAGAAGGGGCTCCAGCAGCCATCTCCCCATCAGCAAGCAAGTTGAGGTGCTTGGCCTCAGCTTCCTCGGGCGGCTGTCTGTTCGCTTGGTCCCCGTGGAGCTGCACAGATTAGGAGAGGGAGACACGATGCCTGTCCCTTCTGATGGGGGCGGGGGGGTGGGCGGTGGTGGTTAAAGACAGGCTTGTGTGTGAGGAAGGGGAAGGAGACGTGATGACAGCCCGCGGCCTCCGCTAATTGGAGGGTGGCTGCCCGGCTGCTGACTTCAAAGGCCGGCCGCTTTCAGCCCTGGGGTGGCCCTGCGACCAGCCGGTCCTGAGGACGGGCTGAGATGGGGCGCGGACATGGCCCCCGGACGCTCACAGCGGGGCCCGCAGCCTGCTGTGCACGTCCCCTCGGACCCGCGGCTGGCTGAGCCCCGCGCTCGGCTCTTTGGCAGCTTTGTCCCCACGCGGTCAGGCCCCCCGTGCCCCCCGCTGGCGCTGTAGGCCTCCCCCAGAAACAGGCCTGGTCCTCCTTCCTGTCCTTCCCGCAGCATCCCCTCCGCCAGTCTCCATAGCAACAGCAGGGCAGCACCAAGCCCCTCGGCCAGGCCCTGCTCCCCGAGTTCCCCGGAAGGGACGGCTCGGCTCCCCACCCGGCCCCTTCTCCCTCCCTTCTCCCTTCATAACCTCCTGGTGTCTCTGCTTTAAAACTCACCTCAGGTTCTTAAGCAGACTGCCGCCCGGCGGGCCCAGGTGTGTCTGCAAACTTAGTTTGCACGCGTGGTCCCTGCGAGGCGCGAGGCCGCATGCGAGAAGCAGGTAATTGGCCCGCTGCCTGGGAAGGGGGCCCCCCACCCCCCGTGAAAGACGGACAGACAGGTGTCCCTGGAGCCCACAGCCCCTGAGGGCTGTTCACACGCTGACGAGAGTCCTGGGCTGGTGTGGCTGCAGCCCTGCCCCGTGCTGAGGGCCTGCTGGTCCCCATCTGCTCGCCCACAGAGGCTGGGTGGGCCCCGTCGTGGCGGGCCAGGCGCAGGGAGGCCCAGTCACCACCGGGGCCGTGCCACCAGGCCTCCAGGTCCCATGCTCTCTCTGTGGGTGAAGACAGGGCCAGCCACAGGCCCCACTGGGCCTGCTTGGACCCCTGAAAGCCCCGGAGCGTGTGGGGGTTAAGGGCGGGGAGTCCGCTCAGCCCCGAGCCTGCAGGGCCAGGCCATTGGTGTCCTTCCGGACGGTGACCGAGCCCAGAGAGGGCCGTGCACTTGCCCAGAGTCACACAGCACAGCACAGCAGGGCCAGCCAGGTTCTCTTCCTGCTGAGCCCTGAGAACCTGCAGGGACAGGCCGGGTGGGGTGGCGCAGCCCCTGCCGCCCCCGGGGGTCTGGTCCGCTGACGCCCCCTGGGAGGCATGGAGCAAGACCAGCCGGCCCGGATGCGTGTCTGCCGGTGCTCACCGTTGTTCCCTACCCGCCAGCTCCCTCACTGACGGGCACACACTCTCCAAAGAGTCCCTAAGCCACGCTCTCGACCTCTCGTCCCCGGAGAAGGCAAATGATGCTCAGCCGAACTCTGCAGGTGAGTCAGGGGCGCCTTGGGCGGGCGGGACGGCTGGATGCAGAACCCAGCTGCGCTGGGGGCACGAGGACAGGGAGCCTCAGGGCAGGGCGTGGGGGCGGGGAGGGGGACTCCCCACCACACCCTCCCATGGCCAGCGTGACGAGGTAGTGGGAGAAGGTGTCTTCCAGAAGCTGAGGACGGGGAGAGGCAGGGATGGGCAGCTGAGGCCTTGCAGAGCCGGGCGCTCACCGGGGCGGGGCTGAGGCCCAAGGCAGTGCGGTGAGCCAGGCCCTGGCGCTGCCAGCGGGGCACTGGGGCGAGGGGCAGGCCGCGAGCAGGGCTGGCTCTGGCGGCTGAGTCACCTGCTCTCTCCCTGACCTTCCCGTCAGATAATCGCACCTTACTGGCTTTTACTGGCTGCACGATGATGTTGTAGCAACAGCGGGAACTTAGGGAATGGGAACGGCGCGGCCCAGGGTCACTGCCTCTGCCCCCCCGGCCCCCCCCGACCCCCGCGCTGACCTTGGTCGCCCGCCTGCCACCTGGGGGCCGGGGAGAAGAGCTCCGCCAGGTGCCAGGTCTCCGGCTGTGAATTTCCCAGCCTGACCATCAGCCGCCCCCGCTCCCTGGGGTGTTGGGTGGGAGCTGGTCCGGGAGTGGGCACTGCGTGCCGGGCAGCGTTGGAACTGGCCGTGCGCTTTGTAGCATGCCCTGCGATCCGTGCACGCCTGGCATGGCCTCATTTTTAGATGGGTTTGGGCTTGGGGGTGGGGGTTGGCCAGCTGGGAGGCCGGTGCCAAGGGTCTCCCAACAGGGCAGAAGGAGGCCAGAACCGGGCAGGAGGAAGGGCCAGTGGCCGGGCCGCGTTCTGAGGCCTCTTCCCTCCGGGCTCCGAGGGCCGACCTGGGGGGGACAGGACAGTAGGACCCTGTGCTCTGTCACAGCACGGCAGCCGGACGGTGGGAGCGGGCACAGGCCCCTGCCCTTTTCGTGAGGAGCCTGGGCACCAGGGGCGTAAGGGGTGACCCAGGCCACCTGGCTCCCTGGAGACCACGTGTCCCCCTCCCCTCCCCCCCCTGTGGGGCTTGAGCTGCCGTCAGACAGGCTGCGCTCTCCCAGCCGAGGTCTCGGTGGCCTGCCCTGAGGGGTGGTTCCCAGGTGGACGCACCTGTCACTCCCGCCCGCCCCAGAGACAAGGAAGGAGCTGGGTCCAGGAGGACCGACTGGTTTCCGCGGGGGGGGGGGGGGGGGGGGGGGGGGGGGGGGGGGGGGGGGGGGGAGGGGTCAGGCGGGGAGGAGGCCTCCCATGTCCTCCTCCAGGGCCCGGGCACCTCCTGACTCTCGCTGTCACCTCTGGCAGGCCCGCCCGCCCCCTGGCTCGGCTCCGCAGGCTGCTGGCTCCTTCCGGCACGCGGTGGCCGGGGCACCGGGGCCTGGCACACGTGAAGCCCTGGCGCTCGGAGTCCTGGCCCCGTGGTGGCCACTCGGGCAGGAAGTGTGGGGGGAACTCAGCGTCCCCTGAGCCCCAGAGAACTGTGGAGGGGCCCGGGAGGGGCCCACACCCCAGCCCCAGGCCCAGGAGCTCCTCTCGGCTGTCCCTGGCCGCCCTGCAGCAGCGGAGTGTGGGGGGGAGCTCTTTATCGGTCTCCTTTGATGGGAACCCGAGCTCAGAGGGTCAGGGGTTTCTCAGCGCAGGCAGCTCCTTCGAGGGGTGTCTCCTCGTGGCCACGCTGTCTCTGGGGGACCTAGATGCCTGGATTGGGGTCCCGCCAGGCCCTGCCTGCTAACGGACGCATGTCCCCAGGTCTCCGAGGGCCCCGGGAGCTCGAGGGTCCTGAGCTCTGGCCCCAGGGGACCACTCTCCCCAGGGCAGCCCCACGGATCGGGCCCCAGGGCGGCCAGGATCTGACCCTCCGCCCCAGAGGCAGCCCTGTGCTGGCCAGGACACATTCCTCTCTAGACCGTAGAGGCAGCCCTGTGCTGGCCAGGACACATTCCTCTCTAGACCGTCCAGGCTGAGTGTGAGCCCAGCTGGAATGGGGCGGGGATGGGGCAGAGCAGCTGCTGGGCCTGGGCCCGGAGGTGTGCAGGCTTCCCACCCCGTCTCCCGTCTCCCAGTCACTCCCACCCCACTGGGAGCTTGGCCCAGTTTGGCCCGCAGCCCAGTGAGGTAAGGGATGTGCCAGCCGGCTCTGCCCTGGCTTCAGCCTTCCCGAACGCGCGCTTCAAGGGCACGGGGCTTGGTGGGGTTTGGCTGGGAGGAGCGGGCACTCCCCTGGTCCTGGGGCAGTTCACAGCCTGAGGCTGGGGTCAGGGAGAGCCCACGGTCAGGGCAGCTTCCGGGGGAGGGGACGGGCAGGTGGGAAAGGCCTCCGGGGCCTCCTCTCCTGAGGAGTGGGCACGGGGCTGTCCCCCCCCCCCCCCCCCCCCCCCCCCCCCCGCCCGCCCCCCCCCCCCCCCCCCCCCCGCCACAGCCAGAGAAAGCGGGGCCTCGGGGATCCTGGTAGAAACCTTTTCCTATCAGAACGTCCAGTTCTGTCCGGTCACACTCTGGGCCTGGGCCCGGATGCTGGATGCAGGGCAGAGGTCAGGAGGCCGCCGGACTCATGCCCAGGAGGACATGGCTGCAGCCCAGGCGCCTGAGGGGGTGCGGGCAGTGAAGAAAGCTCACAAGGTCCCGGGGCCTGGGGGGCGGGGCACCCCGTCGAGGGGCGGGGACTGCAGGCATGGCTGGGTCTCAGGCAGGGGCCATGGGGCCCAGACGTTCAGACTCCGCGGGGTCCTCACCTGCCTGTCCCTCAGGAGCCCCACCTGTGCACATACAGCAAGTGTGGGCGCCCTCGCCGCAGGCTCCAGCCGGGACCCCCGCCTCCCTCCCAGGCTCTGTCCTCGCCAGCGGTGCGGCCAGCTCAGCTCCCACCCAGGGGTCCAGAACCCGGGGTTAGGACAGAAAGCCTAAACCGCGGCCCATCCGGTGGAATTCAGCTGGGGACGCAGGCCCAGGGAGGGCGGGCTCTGCCCAGGGTCACTGCCTAGCGGCCAGCACTCGGAGTTCTGACCCTCCAGGGAGCAGCTGGGAGGCCAGCAGCTGGGGGTCCCTGGAATCCACAGCCTTGGAGCCGGTACACCCCGTTCCACCGTCAAGGTCCAGACAGACTGTTCCGGCCAGGTCGGCCTGTCCTCTCTCTCCTGTGCCGAGGCCACGGGGCCTCCTCCTTCCTCCCCGGAGAGCCTGGTCTGGGCCCCCTGCACACAGGGGCAGGGTCCAGGCGCCGGGGCGAGACATCTGTCCCCGTCCCGAGAGCCCCCGTCCCGGGCCAGCGTCCCTGCTCTGCATGGGATCGGGCCAGGCCTTTCCCATAGGGCACAGCAAGCACCCTGTTCCCCTCTGCCCTCCGGCCGGGGAGGGCTTCTCTCTGCCTGGCCGCCTTTCTCCCAGGGCCCCAAGCACAGCTGCCTGCCTGCCCGCTGGGCTCCTGCATAATGGGTGATTGATAAGGCAGGCCTGGCAGCAGGAGCGAGGGGAGGAGGGAGGGAGGGCAGAAAGTTCACTCCGGGCCTTGGGAAAGCCCCACCTCGCTGCCCTCGCAGCTCCCATGCCCACGGGGGGCTTGGCCCCGGGCACAAGGAGGAGGCCCTGAGCCTGGGCGGAGTGGACTCCTGCCAGAGCACAGGACCGGCAGGGCCTCCTGGCAGGCAGGACGGGCGTCAGCCTGGGAGGACTGGGGGAAGGCCGCGGCCTGTTCCCTGGACATGCAGTCCTTCGGTCCAGCCCTCCTGGATGAGGGGGGAGAGAGGCTCACGTGTCCTTCCCCACAGGGCCCTGACCTCTGCCCTGAGCTGGACCCTGCTCTCAGGACCCGGGAGCCATTGGCTCTGCCTTCAGGGCCTGCGGCTGGGGGGGGGTCCATCACGGGACAGAAGGAATGAGATGAAGGAGCTCTGTCCAGAATGCCTGTCAGATGTACACTGAGTGGCCAGATGATGATGATCTCTGAACGCATAATAACCTGGCCACTCAGTGTGTGTATATATATTAGAGGCCCGGTGCATGAATTCATGCATGGGTGGGGTTCGGCCAGCCTGGCCAGGGGGAGGGGACACGGGCGGTTGGCCGGCCTGCCTGCTGGTCGAACTCCTGGTCGAGGGGACAATGTGCATATTAGCCTTTTATTCTATAGGATATACACTGAGTGGCCAGATGATTATGTGTTCAGAGATCATCATCATCTGGCCACTCAGTGTGGAAACCGGTCCTCCTGGGAGCCCGGGAGGCGGCTGGGGGCTGGATCTGAGTGTGGGGGGAAGTGGAGTGAACGATGAGGCCAGGCCGTCCTGCCCACACCCACCCATCGTGAGGGAGACGCACACCCACGCAAGGCTAAGATTCAGGCTTTGGCGCACGGCTGTGTTTGACTTGGTCCACGGAATTTTTTTTTTCTCGTTTTTTTTTTTTCTTTCCACATAATACTGGGTTTTTTTTCTAATATGTGTTTATTGATTTCAGAGAGGAATGGAGAAGGAGAGGGAGAGAGAAACATCCATGATGAGAGAGAATCCTGGATCGGCTGCCTCCTGCACATCCCCCTACTGGGAATCGAGCCCACAACCCGGGCATGTGCCCTTGACCAGAATCGAACTTGGGATCCTTCAGTCCGCAGGCCGACGCTCTATCCACTGAGCAACACTGGCCAGGGCACATAATACTTTATTTTAAACTGTGAGCCAGTATTTTAAAAACCAGGTGATTACAAATAAACACCCAGATCGCAGGTGACTGTCATTTCCCCGGAGGCCTGTGCTGTCCGCCCCCGGCCTCCCGCCCGCCCTGCCGCCTCCCCGGCACCGCTGGGCCGGCAGTCACCACTGCCTTGTGTGTGGCTTCCCTAGTGCGCGGGCACCGTTCCTCGTCTGTCTCAGAAGCAGAAAGACGAGGCGTGTCTCCAGGGCCCGAGAGCGAGCCTGAAGCCTGTGCCACCGCGAGACGCATGGATGGACGCCCTGGGTCGCTGCGCTCTTGCATTACTGATCGTCCTCCATTACTGCTGAGGACGTGGGTGCGCTCCCCAGCTGGCCCCCGAGGGCTTCGGGGTTGCTGCCCTCAGCTGACAGCAGGAGCGTAATCCTTCCCCCCTTGTTTTTTTTAAAAATATATTTTATTGATTTTTTACAGAGAGGAAGGGAGAGGGATAGAGAGTTAGAAACATCGATGAGAGAGAAACATCGATCAGCTGCCTCCTGCACACCCCGCACTGGGGATGTGCCCGCAACCAAGTTACATGCCCTTGACCGGAATCGAACCTGGGACCCTTCAGTCCACAGGCCGACGCTCTATCCACTGAGCCACACTGGTCAGGGCCCTTCCTCGCTTTGGTTGAGAAGAAAGCAACGGCCGCAGAATGAAACCCAACGCCCCCGCGCATGCGTTTCTGTCGGCCGGATGGACGCCCGTGTGGTGGCCTGGAGGGGCGGGCGCAGGACGGCCTGCCCCTTGCATAGCCATCCCTTCTGAACCGCTTTGGTTCCCCAGAACAAGGAGGTGCTGTGTTGTGGTTTTGAAAAAAGATGGTCAGTGTGAACCTGAGAGACTTCTGCTGAGCAAAGACTTCGTAGCTGGTGGACAGGGCAAGGCCGCCTCCCTCCAACTGCTCCCTCTTCCATGCCCCCCCGCCGAGGCTGTCCGCCGCCTCCTCCAGGCAGGCCCCCCCCCCCCCCCGCGGCTTGCCTGCCAGCCCCACGGCCAGTGCCCAAGACGAGTGCCCAAGACGTCGTTGGGACCAGAGGGCGGGCCACACTGCCCAGGGGAGGACCGGGGTGGCTGGGGACAGCACAGAGCCAGGGGACCCCAGCTGCACTCTCCCCACCCTGCAGAGGAGGCGCTGTGGACGACACGGGCCGACGGGCGGGTCCGCCTGCGTCTGGACCCCAGCTGCCCGCAGCAGCGCGCCTACACGGTGCACCAGATGTTCTGCAGGGCCCTGGACCAGTACGGGCACCTCCCCGCGCTGGGCTTCAAGCGCCAGGGCTCCTGGGAGCGCGTCACCTACGCGCAATACTACCTGCAGGCCCGCCGGGCCGCCAAGGGCTTCCTGAAGGTGAGGTCCCGAGGGAGACCTGACCTCCCCTCCCGGGGTTCCCTCCAGCCCGCGCTGGGCCCACAGGCCTCTCCCCGATGACTGACGCCTGGGCCCACACAGGGTGGCCCGTGCACCAAGCCCTCACGGTGCAGGCACCTGATAGGGGCTTTGCGTGTGTGGTCACATTCAAGCCAAGGGCTGGGAGGCGGGTGCTGGGCTGAGGGGCAGCAGGGGGCTGGGGGGCGGGTCCCAGGCCTGCTCCGGTGGGTGGCCTGGGCTCGGAGGTCTCGGAGGGGTCTTGACGGCCACGGGAGGCCCTTCCCGTCGTCTGACCTGGCTGTCTGTCTGTCCCACCTGGAGCTCGGCCTGGAGCGTGCACATAGTGTGGCCATCCTCGGCTTCAACTCCCCGGAGTGGTTTTTCTCGGCCGTGGGCACGGTGTTTGCAGGGTGAGTGGCGGGTGGGGCAGAGCCCCGGGGTGGGAGGTGGGCAGGGAGGGAAGAGAAGGCGGTTACTTCTTTTTAGAGTCCCCCACCCCTCCCCAACACCCCACCTCTCCCCGGGCCCCTCTGCCTGGGCCTTGTCTGGCCATGGAGCTCCGTGGGGCTGGGGCTGGGCAGAGGGGGGCTGTCGGGCCGGCGTGGACACAGGCCTCCGGTCCCTGCAGAGGCATCGTCACTGGCATCTACACCACCAGCTCCCCCGAGGCCTGCCGGTACATTGCCCGGGACTGCCGTGCCAACATCATCGTGGTCGATGCACAGAAGCAGCTGGAGAAGATCTTGAAGGTTTGGGGGGGGGAAGGGGAAGGCGTGGGGGTGGAGACTGGGGGTCCTCGGGGACGTCTAGCTTGCAGGGAACTTCCCACCCCCCTTGCAGAGTCCCCTTCATCCTCAGCCCCCCCCCTGTGCACTCGCAGACCCATTTGCCAGATCAGAATACTGAGGCCAGAGAGAAGCGTGCTCTCAGCCAGCCGCCTCTGTGACTTCAGGGCCAGGCCCCACGGGCTGGGGTCCCATGTCCGGGGAAGGGTCGTGTGCCCCCATGGGTGGCACAGGGCCCTGATACCCTGGGCCCTCAAGTCTCACTCCCAGGGATGGGGCGAGGGGGCCGCAGGGAGGCTGTGTCGGGGCGTCTGCAGACGAGGACACGGCGGGAGCTGGGAGCCTCCTGAGCCAGCGGGACTCGCGGGTCTCGCCTGGAGGGGTGCTGCCTCCTCGTGAGTGTCAGGCCGCCCTGACAGGCCCTGTCCACACGCCCCACGCGTGTGCGAGGCGCCAGCTCCCAGCCTGGTCTGTTTGACGATGAGCTGAGACCCTCTCTCGCGGGCACAGGGACCTGGTGTTGGTTTTTTTTACTGTCAACACCCATCATGGGCTCCCTGACCCAGCGAGGGGACTGCCTTCCCGCCTGGGGGCCTGGCCCCTCACGGCCCCTTCGGGACCCCGTGCTTCAGGACCTTCTGTTCTGAGTGTCGGTCTGTCTGGCTTAGATCAGTGCTGGGGATGGGGCGAGGAGACTGGGGTGTGGATGATTCGGCCCAGAAGGAACTGCGCTGGGAGCTCCCCTTCTCCTTCCCCCGTCCCCCAAAGCCCCAGGCCCCTCACGACATGGATGAGAGTCAGAGTCAGAGGGTGGTGGCAGGTTCCTGGCCCGCCAGGCACCCCGAGCTTGGTGGGGCCTGGCTTCCTCACACGTGTTCCCCTTCGATCCCGGAGGGGGGGTTATGAGAGCTTCAGGGGCCCCCAGGAGGTGGTGTTCCATCCCTCGGGGAGACCGCACCCCCTCATCGATGTAGCTGTAACCCACGTGCCCCCTCCCAGGCCCATGGGCAGCTGAAGCCGAGGCCCGGGATCAGGAAATGCCGCGCCTGGTAATCACCCGAATTAAAAGCTGTTACAGAAGTTTCCGGGCGAGCGCAGAGGGTCCGGGTGTGCCGATCCCCCGGTGAATAGCCAGGCATGACATCCTGTCACCCCTCTCACCTGTGCACTCTTTGTGCTGAGATATTTGCAGGCAAACCTCTGACAGCGCCCTTTCCGTCCCTGAAAATTCCAACGTGCATCTCAGAAAAGGGACACTTTCCGTAAATGATCACAGTGACTGTGTCACGTCCAACAAGCAAAACCCCTTCCACGTGAGACACCCCGTATCTCTCTCCGTCAGGGTTGCGATCAGGACCTCAGCCCACCCCAGTGTGTCTCAGTGTCTGAATTCAAATCAAAGCCCCACCTGCTGCTCCTCAAGCCACAGACCCGTGTGGTCCCGACCAGCAGCCTCTATATCACCTGGGAGCTGGTTAGAAAGGGGGGTCCCCTGCCCTGGCCGGTGTGGTGCAGTAGGTAGAGCATCGGCCTGCAGACTGAAGGGTCCCCGGTTCGATTCCCCATCAGGGCACAGGCCCGGGTTGCAGGCTCGATCCCCAGTGTGGGGCGTGCAGGAGGCAGTTGGTCTGTGATTCGCTCTCATCATGGATGTTTCTCTCTCTCTCCCTCTCCCTTCCTCTCTGACATCAAAATCAAAAAAAGAAATGTGGGTCCTCAGGCCCCATCCCAGACCCATTGAACTCAGGGTGTGGGCCCCTCAGGCCGCATCCAGCACCCCTCCCCCCAGTGACGCTGACACGGGCTCGTGGGTGAGAGCCTCCAGAATCCAGGTCACCAGCCTCCCACACCCGCAGTTCTCTGCCAGCTGTGCCCGGAGATCACGTGGGCCGTGCGTTTCAGGACGTACCTTGTGGGGGGAGCTCCCTGCAGGTGGTGCTGTTACCCTCACCTGGCACCACCTCGCCAGGCAGGTGAGGGCAGGCAGAGATGCTGCAATTCCCCGTGGGTCCGGTGCCACGAGCTCGTCCACGTGACGTCCCTGTCGGCCTTACTCCGCTCACGACGTTTGCCTGAATTATTTCATGAGCAACGGCCTCTTCTTCGCTTTCCTTTCTGTCCTCAAGGGGACTCTGTGCCACCTGACACCCCCCTCGGTGCAGAGCAGGTGCGGCCGTCAGCATCGTGGTGTGGGAATAGTTTGTCTGATCGAGCCCTACCCAGGTTGTGTTTCTGTTTTTTTAAGATGTTTTTATTGATTTCGGAGAGGAAGGGAGAGAGAAACATCAGTGACGAGAGAGGATCATGGATCGGCTGCCTCCTGCACGTCCCCACTGGGGATCGAGCCCACAACCCGAGTATGCGCCCTGATCGGGAATCGAACCCTGACCTCCTGGTTCCTAGGTCGTCGCTCAACCCCTGAGCCACGCCGGGCGGCCAAGGTTGTGTTTTTTTACCAATTGAAAGCGAGACCCTCCGCGGCACAAAGGTGACGGCTGGCTTGGCCGCGGTGGTCTGGGACCAGACCCGCAGCGCCGAGTGTGTGGGAGGCCAGCCTGTGCCACGGGGAATGGCCTGTGCGGGTCTGAAAGAACGCGTTCTGCGGCGGTGGGTGCTGTGGGCTGGAATGTGCGTCCTGTTAACGATGTCAGGAAGGCGGATGGGGTGACATGTTGCCATCGACATCCCTGTCGCCTCCTGCCCACCGCTTCCCCCCGCTCGGCTCCGTCACCCGAGCCCGTGAGGCACCTGCGCTGTTTCTCTCCTGCTCCCTCTCCACCTCGCCGTGTGGGCACATGGTCCCCCCGCCCCCGGGGAGAGTCCTCCCCACCACCGCTGCCCCACCCACTCAAGTCCTTCGAAGGGAAAGCTGCCTGGGGGCCCGTATCCTGTGGGTCAGGGGCTGATGGGGAGCCCAGTGACCTTCCCACGGAGCCTCTGCCCGGCAGATGGCCCCCAGCGATGGGCTGCTCCCAGGAGGCCACCTTCCTGTTCTCCGTGGAACTCCGTGTCTCTGTCACGCAGATCTGGCAAGACCTGCCCCACCTGAAGGCGGTGGTGACGTACGGGGAGCCTCCTGTGGGGAAGGTGGCCAACGTGTACACGGTACGGGCACAGGCCTGGGCGCCTGGCGGTGGGGGGGCCGTCGGGGCCGCCAGCTGACCCGGCCCCCGCTCTCTCCCACCGCACAGATGGAGGAGCTCATGGAGCTGGGGGGCCAGGTGCCCGAGGAGGACCTGGACGCCGTCCTCAGCACCCAGCAGCCCAACCAGTGCTGCGCGCTGGTCTACACGTCCGGCACCACCGGCAGCCCCAAGGGCGTGATGCTGAGTCAGGACAACGTAGGCCGCGCCCCGGGGGGGGCTGGGCGCAGGACGCATGGACAGACTCCGTCTGTGGCCCACCCTGAGCCCCGCACAGAGGGGCGGGGGGGCTGCCCATGGGGTTTCCTGCAGAGAAGCCTGGGGGCAAACACTCCAGGGGTCCCCCAAAGAAAGAGCCCAGGCCCTGGCCCCTGTAGCTGTGAGCACCTCCAGGGTGGCGTGTCGACCTGCGGGCCCTCCCCATCATCCTCAGATCACCTGGACGGCTCGGTACGGCAGCCAGGCCGGCAGCATCCAGCCCGCCGAGGTCCAGCAGGAGGTGGTGGTCAGCTACCTGCCCCTCAGCCACATCGCCGCCCAGATCTATGACCTGTGGACGGGCATCCAGTGGGGGGCCCAGGTCTGCTTCGCCCAGCCCGACGCCCTGAAGGTCAGTCTGCCCTCTGCCCGCATGGGGTCCCCGGATGTGTACCAGGGCCAACCCGCGTGTGTGCTCACGGGCCCCGGGTGGGCGTTGGGGGCTGCCCCAGCTCCCCATCCTGTCAGTCAGGATTCTTCCCGCGGCAGGCAGCACGCCTCCAGCAGCTGAACGAGAAGGAACACGAATGAACTTCCGTGCAGGAAAGTCCAGTCGGTAGTTCTGTGGGCCATGGCTGAGGAGCATCCTCAGAGGGCGCACAGATGGTCACACGTGCCCCCCCCCCCACACACACACACACACCTGCCTCGTCCGCTACCTGTTCTCTGGACCCGTCTTTTTTAAAAAAATATATATTTTATTGATTTTTTACAGAGAGGAAGGGAGAGGGATAGAGTTAGAAACATCGATGAGAGAGAAACATCGATCAGCTGCCTCCTGCACACCCCCCACTGGGGATGTGCCCGCAACCAAGGTACATGCCCTTGACCGGAATCGAACCGGGACCCTTCAGTCCGCAGGCGGATGCTCTATCCACTGAGCCAAACCGGCCAGGGCTCTGGGCCTGTCTTTTAGCACCAGGACTCCCCCAGCCCCAGGTGGCTCCCGGCGGCCTCTCATTGGCCCAGGTGGGGTCACATGTCGACCCCTGACTCAGCCCGGGCTTAGGGGGCGGATGTGGCCTCTGAGTTAGACCTCTGAGCAGCACCAGGTTCTGTTGGAGGAAAGAGCAGCCGCAGCCCACAGCCTGAGCCCAGCGATGCGGGCCGGTGCGTGGGCACCTGTCTGCGCGGGAGCAGGGTGCCTGAGCTGGGCGCGCGCCGGCTCTGACCAGCGGCCTCTCTCTGCGGCGAGCAGGGAAGCCTGGTGGACACGCTGCGGGAGGTGGAGCCCACGTCGCACATGGGGGTGCCCCGGGTGTGGGAGAAGATCATGGAGCGCATCCAGGAAGTGGTGGCTCAGTCTGGCTTCATCCGGCGCAAGATGCTCCTGTGGGCCATGTCGGTGATGTTGGAGCACAACCTCAGCTGCCCCAGCAGGTATGGAAGGTGGGGCGCGCCCGGCCTACCACCACCCCCATCCCTACCCCGCCCCACCCCTCCTGACTGTGCTGGGAGCCTGTGCAGAGGACAGTCCCCAGACCCCACAGGAGGCCCCGCCCTCTCCCAGGCCCCGCCCTCTCCCAGGCCCCGCCCTCTCCCAGGCTCCGCCCTCTCCCAGACCCCACAGGAGGCCCCGCCCTCTCCCAGACTCTGCCCTCTCCCAGACCCCGCCCTCTCCCAGGCCCCGCCCTCTCCCAGACTCTGCCCTCTCCCAGACCCCGCCCTCTCCCAGGCCCTGCCCTCTCCCAGGCTCCGCCCTCTCCCAGGCCCCACAGGAGGCCCCGCCCTCTCCAGGGCCCCGCCCTCTCTCAGGCCCCACAGGGGGCCCCGCCCTCACCCAGGCCCCGCCCTCTCTCAGGCCCCACAGGGGGCCCCGCCCTCTCCCAGGCCCCGCCCTCTCCCAGGCCCCACAGGGGGCCCCGCCCTCTCCAGGGCCCCGCCCTCTCTCAGGCCCCAGGCCCTCACCCAGGCCCCGCCCCCCTCTCTCAGGCCCCACAGGGGGCCCCGCCCTCACCCAGCCCCCGCCCTCTCTCAGGCCCCACAGGGGGCCCCGCCCTCACCCAGGCCCCGCCCTCTCTCAGGCCCCACAGGAGGCCCCGCCCTCTCCCAGGCCCCACAGGAGTCGCCCGCCTTTGGATGCGCTCCCTCCTGGGAGAAGGGGCCCCAGGGGTGGGCTTTCCAGGCTCTCGGCCTCCCCGTGACCTCGCAGTTGCTTTTTAACCCCCACACGGTGCTGCGAGGGTCGGACCGGGTTAGAAATACTTCCATGGCTGGTGCCCATCTCATCTCACACCCCCGGGGCACGTGTCTGCACCTGCGCATGGTATGCACAGGCATGAAGTGGACGTGCATGTCGGCGCAGTTACGGGCTTTCCCACACGTCTGTCCAGGGGTGTCTAGGCATGACTGCTGCCAGTCTCTGCACGTGTGTACTCCGTACCCAGCTCCATCTGTGTCCTGGCTCGAGACGTGTTTGCCCCTACATATGCACGCATGTTCATAGGCAGGGCCAGTAGGTAAACTGTCCAGTGATGGATTCGGCCTCGCTGCCAAGCAGTCAGGAGAGAACAGGCCGGGCCAATGTGGCCCAATGAACACCCACCCTTTCTCTTGAAGATTTGTTTTGTGACTTTTATTTTTTTTAAAATACATTTTTATTGATTTCAGAGAGGAAGGGAGAGGGAAAGAGAGAGAGAAACATCCATGATGAGAGAGAATCATGGATCGGCTGCCTCCTGCACGCCCCGCACTGGGGATCGAGCCCGCAATCCGGGCGTGTGCCCTTGACTGGAATCAAACCTGGGACGCTTCAATCCGCAGGCTGACGCTCTATCCACTGAGCCACACCAGCCAGGGCTATTTTGTGACTCAGAGAGAGGAGAGTGGGAGGGAGAAGGAAATATCGGGCTGCTGATGCATTCGTTGGGTGATCCTTGTCTGTGCCCCTACCAGGGCCCAGCCTGAGTTCGGGCGCATCTGGAAGATGTTCTAATCGCTGAGCCCCGGCAATGGGTCTGGGATGGGGCCTGAGGACCCACATTTCTTTTTATTTTTTAAATAAAAAGGGCCCTGAAGCTCTTACAACCACCCCCCCCACCTGGGATCGGAAGGGAACACGTGTGAGGAAGCCAGGCCCCACCAAGCTCGGGGTGCCTGGCGGGCCAGGAACCTGCCATTACCCTCTGACTCTGACCCTCATCCGTGTCATGAGGGGCCTGGGGCTTCGGGGGACAGGGGAAGGAGAAGGGGGCTCCCAGCGCAGTTCCTTCTGGGCCGAATCATCCACACCCCAGTCTCCTCGCCCCATCCCCAGCACCGATCCAAGCCAGACAGACCGACACGCAGAACAGAAGGTCCTGAAGCACGGGGTCCCGAAGGGGCCGTGAGGGGCCAGGCCCCCAGGCGGGAAGGCAGTCCCCTCGCTGGGTCAGGAAGCCCATGATGGGTGTTGACAGTAAAAAAAAAAAAAAAACCAACACCAGGTCCCTGTGCCCGCGAGAGAGGGTCTCAGCTCATCGTCAACATTTTTTTATATTGATTTTAAAAACTTTATTGATTTCAGAGAGGAAGGTGAGGGAGAGAGAAACATCGATGATGAGAATCACTTTAGTGAGAGTGTGTGGGTGTGTGTTGTTTCCTCTGTGGCCCTTCCCCCCCCCCCCCGCGCCCTCCCCCCTCCCAGGGACCTGAAGCCCTTTGCGGCCAGGCTGGCGGATCACCTGGTGCTGGCCAAGGTCCGCCAGGCGCTGGGCTTGGCCAAGTGTCAGAAGAGCTTCTACGGAGCGGCCCCCATGGCCGCCGAGACCCAGCGCTTCTTCCTGGGCCTCGACATCCGCCTGTACTCGGGCTACGGCCTCAGCGAGACCTCGGGCCCTCACTTCATGTCCAGCCCCTGCAACTTCCGGCTGTATAGGTACGCGTGGGCAGTGCCCGCACCCACCCTGCTCACACCCCGATCACACCCCCGGGGCCCCCTGCTGCCTGGGGCTCGGAGCTCCGGCCCGGGGCTGTGGGGTCCCGGTCCCAGGGAGCTGGTCTCTGCCGTGTTCCCCAGTCTGTGGTGGAGAGCAGGGCTCCGGGGAGGCGTTCTCCTCGTACCCACACAGCGTTAGGTGCCCCGCATCGCTGAGGGCGCAGGCGCCACACGGGTGGGAGCTGGGGCAGGGCCGGCCTCCGGTGGGCAGAGAGGACAGTCAGTGCTGAGAAGTGAGTGAAGGCCATGTCTCGGGCTTAACTGCCTCCCCGTCCCTGCTCAGCTGTCCCAGAGCCTGAGCCGTCCCATCCGGGACATTCACATTCATTCATTCACTAAACCCTTTCCTTGGCCCTGCTTCTCAGCGCCAGGCCCCTGGCAGAGTACAAGAGGCCTGGGAGGGGCACCTTCCGGCCCTCGGTGCAGACTGAGAAGTTGGGGATCCCAGGGCCCTCGGGGGCTGATCCCCGGGCTTGGAGGAACGGGGTCCCTCTGACCAGGCCTCTGCCCTTGCACCCCCACCCCCAGCTCCGGCAAAGTGGTGCCCGGCTGCCGGGCGAAGCTGGTGAACCAGGACGCGGAGGGCATCGGCGAGATCTGCATGTGGGGCCGCACCGTCTTCATGGGCTACCTGAACATGGAGGACAAGACGCGCGAGGCCATCGACGCCGACGGCTGGCTGCACAGCGGGGACCTCGGCCGCCTGGACGGCGACGGCTTCCTCTACATCACGGGGCGTCTCAAAGGTGTGAGGGGGTGGGGCGGGGGGCACCACCATTTACACACACACACACACCCCCCCGGCTTCCTCTCCATCACGGGGCGTCTCAAAGGTGTGAGGGGGCAGGTGGGGGGGGGCCGGGCCACCACCTTGACACCCGCGAGAGCGGTCCGTCCTCAGGGGCCACCACGTGATGGGCAGGGTTTTATTGCTGATGAGGAAGCCAGAGAGGTTAGGAACTCGTCTGGGGACGCCCAGCTGGTAGACGGTGCAGCTGGGCCTCGGACTCCCTCGAGAAGCGAGGGCGTCTTTGCAGAACCTCTGAACACGTAAACGTTAGCGTTTTTCCATTTGCCCGAGGCCCAGGGTCAGCCCCGGCCCGTGCACAGAGTGGGACCAGCTCGCCTTCGCTGAACTGGGTAGAACGGGCGCAGGCGGACAGTGTCCCCGAGTGGATCGAGGGTCGTTATTAAGGAAGGAAGCTGCCTCAGAGGACAGACAGAGCGGCAGGCCCCACGCTGGCCTGTGCACACTCGAAAGACGGGCACCTGCCGAGGGGCAGACACCCGATGAGAAAGCGCAGAGGAGCGTTAGTGACGGGGAGAGGCGGGCCGGCTGCTGGAGGCAGCGGAGCTGGTCCTGGCCGAGCAGGCGGCCGGTGGGCAGTGGGGAGAAGGGAGGGGGCGTCCTGGAGGGCCGTGTGGGCATGCCTGGGCCCGGGCCCGGGCTCTGGAGGGCGCTGTGCTGAAGGCAGCTCTGCCCGTGGCCGCGGGCAAGTCTCTGAACCGCGCTGTGCCTCGGTTTCCTCGTCTGTGAAATGGAAAGGCTGCACTCCCTCCCGTCAGGGCCTGTGGGGAGGGTGAAGTGAGTTGCTGACACACGGCAGGTGGCACAGTGCCTGCAGGGGTGAAGGTGTCGCTCAGAGAGGCAGGGAGGGGGGCATCGCAGGGGAGGGGGAGGGTCAGAGCGGCTGGCACCTCTGGCCTCCCCGCGTGTCCAGCCGTGGGGCCGTGGCCGAGGTGCGAGCCCTGGTTCAGCCGGGCCTGGCCTCGCCCCCCCAGAACTGATCATCACGGCGGGCGGGGAGAACGTGCCCCCGGTGCCCATCGAGGAGGCCGTGAAGACGGAGCTGCCGCTCGTCAGCAGCGCCATGCTGATCGGGGACCAGAGGAAGTTCCTGTCCATGCTGCTGACGTTGAAGGTGGGTCCACGCAGTGCATGCTGGGTCGGGACCGGGCTCAGGAACGGGCAGCCGTTCCCCAGGGCCATCCTCTGTCCTCTGCCCCCGGGGGTGCGGGTGGCACATGCTCTTGGGACAGCCTCCCTGACCCCGGCCATCGGCTCAGCAGGCGCGGCTCCGGCTGCTGGACGAGGCGGGAGCTGCGGGCCCTGCTCTGGCTCATGGTTTCGCGCTGAGGTCTCTGAGCTCTGAGCTCAGACCTCTGCTCCTTCCACCAGTCGGGGTGTCAGCCGCACCCCAACACCACAGCTCACAGGCCCCGCCTACCGGCTCCAGCAGCGACTCCTCCAGGCCGGCCTCATCCCATGGGGCGAGGCACGGGCTGACGGTCTCTGGTTTGCAGTGCACGCTGGACCCGGACACCTGCGACCCGACCGACACGCTGACGGAGCAGGCGGTGGAGTTCTGCCAGCGGGTGGGCAGCAGGGCCACCCGGGTGTCGGAGATCGTGGGCCGCAGGGACGAGGCCGTGTACCGGGCCATCGAGGAGGGCATCCGGCGGGTGAACGGGAACGCGGCCGCCCGGCCCTACCACATCCAGAAGTGGGCGATTCTCGAGCGGGACTTCTCCATTTCGGGCGGCGAGCTGGGTAGGCTGGCTTTGCTTTGATTGCCCCCTGTTCCGGGGGCGGGGGGGGGGGGTGCCTGGCGGGAAGCAGAGGTCCCTGGCAGTGCTGGGGTGGCCAGCGCCCACCTCCTGCACGTGGGAGGACACTGCTCACAGGGACGAGGTCTGGGCTGGAACTTGTTCGTTTGAACCTGTGACATCCGACGGCGGCGGCTGTGGGACCGCTGTCCCGAGATCACCAGGGGCCGCCTGCCTCTCGTGGGTGAGACCCCGAAACCTACAGTCAGCCCACGTGGCAGGTCCCTCGGGACGCGGCCCTCAGAACCGGAAGGGCCCGTGGCACGGCCTCAGCACGGGGGTGGGGGGCAGGCGCTCCTGCAGCGTCTCGGGGCGTTTCAGGGCGCGGAGCTGGCAGGGCCGCCTCCGTGAGATGCCCTCGGACCTCAGGCTGGAGCGCGTCCCTGGCGCGTCTGGCCGTCTGGCCCAGCACTGAGCGCGGCCTGCCAGACAGGTGTCCTCGCTAAGCAGCCTCCATAAATGACTCGGGCTGGCGGCTCCGGTGACACGGCCCAGCGTGAGCGAGCACAGAGGGGACGTCCAGCTCCCGGGCCGCGAATCAGCCATGTCCCCCTGCTCTGGGTGCGCCCTCCCAGCCGCGCCCGGGGGTGGCGAAGGCCTTTCGGTAGGCACCCCGTCCCCATTTCAGGGGGCAGAGCATCATGTCCCGTGCTGAGGACGGGCACTTTCGTCGCTGCTGTGCAACGTGTCACGTAGAACTCCGCTGCTCAGGGCGCAGGCACTGCGGGTCATTCTGCGGGTCATTCTGCTGGCTGGGGTCTCTCCTGGGGTTCCAGGAGTGTCAGCGGGCAGGGCCACCTGCAGGGCCACTTCCACGCCCCCTTGCGGTGTGGGACCACAGGGACCTCTCCGTGGCTGCCCCAGACACAGGCCCGTGAGCCTGAAGGACCTATAGTCTTCATTGGGTCACTTGAGTCATTTATTCAAGTGCACAGAGGTCAGAGACGGGTGCAGGTCAGGGGTCAGGGGTCAGGGGCCCCGACATGCAGGAGGGAAAGGTCTCGCAGCCGCTCCCTGGAGTGACGGGCTGCCACCGCATGGGGAGCAGGTCACTCAGCCGGCTCGGGGGCCGGCTCCCGGGCGGCGTGGCTTCATTCCGGGTACAGGACTCGCGACTGGATCCTGACCTCACGCCTCAGATCCCTCACACGCGCGTTTCTCCCATTCCCCGTCCAGGCCCCACGATGAAACTGAAGCGGCTGGCGGTCCTGGAGAAGTACAAGGACGTCATCGACTCGTTCTACCTGGAGTGAAGGTGCCGGGCCCCCCAGCGCCTCCGGCCCCCCTGCTCTGCGGCCGGGCGGGGCTGCTGGCTGGCATCCACCTTCGCGGGCCGCGGGCCAGGCAGCTGGCCGTCCCAAGAAGCTTCCCGTGTGCGTAGTTCTAGTGTTCCCCGTCGCTGTGTGTTCAGGTGACAGACCGGCTCCCCTTCCAGACCGGCTCCCCTCCCAATAGCAGCTGGCGGGGGAGGGTGGGGGGAGCTTCTGTTCCGCGTGCCGCAGGGAAGCCTCGCTGTCACTCACTCCCTCTGGAATCTGCTGGGCAGCCAGCCCATCACTCCCGCCCGGGGCTCCCCACGCACTCGCCCTCACGGCCGCTCCTAGAGCTGCTGCTGCCTGTGCCCTTAACGTGTGACCTGGACATTAAACTTCTTAACCAGCTGTCAGCAGGACCTGGCGATTGTTTTCTTGGCTGAGCAGGTGGAAGCCATGCGGGGTGGAGGGTCTTTAGCCCCCAGGACTGTGTACAGCGGGCACGAGTGACCCTGGGTGCCCGCACGCGGCCCCCTGCCGCTCAGGACCCCAGTGGAGCGGCCATTCCCAGGGCCACACCAGCGCCCCAGGCCCCGAGAGGGAGAGGGAGAGCACACGCAGTTAGCTCTGGAACTCTTTATTCATTAGTGTGAGCCAAGGCGTTCGCAGCCAGTAAAGCGGAAGCAGCAGCTTACACAGCAGATACAGGGAAGGGGGTGAGCCGGGGCCCAGCCTGAAAGCACCCAGACGGGAGTGTCGTCAGGGAACCCCGAGACCTGGGCGTCTCCTGCCAAGCACGGGTCTGCGTGGCTACACGAGGGGCAAGGGCGCGTGGCTGGCTGTCGATGAAAATGGAAGGTGACTCGGCACCTGAGGGTTTAGAAACATCATGTCAGGCGCAGGGGGGTCGGGCTGAGCCATGCCCACAGCCGCCTGCTGCCCTGCGACCTCGCCTCCTGGTGGCGGTGCTTGGGGAAGGGGCTGGGGGGCGGCCATGGAAAGATCAAGTTAATAGCGTGGTCAGGCCTTTCAGCGGGACCAGTGGAGTGTGGCCGCGCGCTGTCAGCCACCACGTCCGACATGTCCATCAGCTCAGAGCGGTTCCCCGCGATGCCTGGCGTGTCCGGGCCCTGCCCTTCTTGACAAGCTCAGGAGAGGACTCTCAAGGTGACCAGTACCAAGCCAGCGCCGCGTCTGTGTCTCTGTGGCCAATGTATTACCTGTCTGTCCACCGACGGTTACAGCTCATCTGCTTCGTGGCTCCGACGTCGTTACTCCTCCTCAGTCATTCACAGGACAGGCACCTGTCTTCACCTTCCGCATCGTAAATAGACCACAGTCACCGTGTGACACACACGTTCCTAGGAGATGTCTCCTGTGCCCGTTCACGTCGTAAGAATGTCATCTTGTGCTCTTACGTCAGTATTGTTTTATTTCTATTACATGTTTCATAAGCTAAGGAAAACCTTTTCTTCAGAAAGTTAGGTGTGTTCTGATTAATTCTGTATCCTATTTACAGCTGAGGAAAAGTGTTTTAACTGGAGTGTAAAATGGTTAACAATGGCAAATGACACAGTCCGCGTAGAGTTTACAAAAAACGTGTACCAAATAGACCTCGGTAAACCGGACACGCACTGGGGCGTCCCTGGGAGCAGACCTCGGGTGTCGCCTGCATCCTCTGCTCCGGTTTGTGAAAAGGCCGACAGGAGTGGGCTCGGTCGGGGACGGGGGGCCGAGTGCACACGGGGCGTGCGCGCAGGCGGCTGACGTGGCGGCGTTAGGAGTGGCTGGTGCGGACACGCCGGCGGGAGCCTTACTCCAAGTCCTTCACTCGCTGGCAGATTTCGTCTGTGAAGTCCGAGCACTTGGCATTGCCTCCCAAGTCCTTTGTCAAGCTCTGAGGAAGGGAAAGCAAAGTAAAAACGGATCGCACGGAGCCAGGGCAGGGAGAAATCTGCTAAAGGCACCGCTGAGTCCGGCTCCGCCCACTGGGACAGGCCCCGAGGAAACACTGAGGATGGACACTTACATCCAAACCAGGGACTCGTGACTCCCCTGGGGAATTCCTAACGTTTAAGGAACTTAAAGGACATTTGGGTCTGTTTTGGAGGCTGGGGAACAGACTAAGGTAGCGTGCTGTCAATCACACAGCCGCTGCTTTCTACAGGCCCCTCCCCTGGCCACGCCCACACGGACCTCCATGTCCTCTCCCACCACCGCGTCCTGCTAACCAGCAGCCCCTGTGCTCTCTCTGCGGCTCCGTCGGTTAAACTCACAGACGCAGCAGCGTCCGAATAAAAAACGCAAAGCCCCACACCCTTCAGTCGGACTGCCCGGCTGTGGAAAGCAAGTCCGGGTTTCTTGCCTTCTGGCGGTGAGAAGTGATTTCAGATTGCAGGGCTGTTTTTAAAGGAGCCGACCCTGAAAACGGCATGCTACAAGGCCGCCATAGAGGACAGGGTGTGAGGCAGTGTCCCTGGGACGAAGAAAGGCCCGGAGACGGGCGGTGGCGACGCTGGCACGGCGGTGTGAGCGTGCTCAATGCCACTTCAAAACGGTCAGCTTGGCACTAGGCATGTTTTACTGCGATTCAGAAAGGAAGAGGCCTCGGAGGATGGATCAGCCTTAAGGCCATCCCCTCCTCCATTCTCCGCCCACGTGCAGGGTGCTCCATCGCCTCCGTGGCCACCAGCGCTCATGGCAACAGTGACACTCCTGGGCCAGAGCCGGACTGGGCGTGACCCAGCTCTGCCATGTGGCCCTGATACCTTAGACAGATGACAATCTCGGTGCCTCAGTTTCCTCATCTATTGAATGGGGTTCATTATAGGATCCACCTCATAGAGCAATGTGCTGAAGTGCGTGCTCTCACAGCTTGACGTAAACTGCAAGCACCCTGTTAACATTAGTCATTCATACTTCTACTAGAGGCCCGATGCATGAAGATTCATGCAAGAATGGGCCTTCCTCCCCCTGGCTGCCGGCACCGCCTTCGCTCCGCCCGAAGCCACCTTTCCGCCTTCCCACACTGCCCAGAGGCCAGGAGTGGCGCGCAACGCCTGCATCCCGCCTCCAGCCGCTCGGCACCTGTGTATGCAAATTAACCCAACAGCTTTGTTGGGTTAATTTGCATACTCACTCCTGATTGGCTGGTGGGTGTCACGAAGGTACGGTCAGTTTGCATTTTTCTCTTATTTGTGTAGGTGTTTCTGATGCACGTGGTATAACGTATAATACCGTGTCGTAGACACATCTGCCTCTACCTACTGCTTGCTTCGGAGCTCCTGGAGGCCCGAGACCTTATCTCATTCCTCAGCGTGTTCTTTTTCATACCGTATAACATACACAGTAGCTTTTGGTTGGGAGGAGAAAAAAGCCGCGTAGAAAAAGTAACGGCCTTGAGCAAGACCCCATCACCACCAAGGGGACACCCGGGCCTGCACTGGCTCCGCCTCCCAGCCTCTGCTCTCCCCACGGCTCTCAGCCCTCCCCTGCGAAACACGCGGCCCCTCCCTCAGCAAACGCACGGATGCGCGCACACCCGGGTGCGCACACCCGGAGTCGGCCCGGGGAGGACACGCGGGCGACGCGTACGGTACCTTGCCTCCCTTAATAGTCGCGAAGCAGGCAGCCTCGATGCGCCCAGCGTGGTCGAACATCCCCATGTGGCGCAGCATCATCACGGCGCTGAGCAGCAGGGCCGTGGGGTTGGCCATGTCCTTGCCCGCGATGTCGGGGGCCGTCCCGTGGACCTGCAGGGGGAGGAGGAGGCGGCACAGTCGGGCACGGGAGGCAGCCTCCTCTGGGGGCCGCACCTGTGGGAGACGCTGGGCAGTGGCTGCTCCCCCTCATCAGACAAAGGCCTAGAAATAAGGCCACAAAAATGAACGGGCGAGAGTAACTTTTATTTTTTTTAACTGCAACCACCTTTATCAACTTCTGCTAAAATATCTTAACCGAGGAAGGATAAGTAATAGGATACAGAGCCGGGAAACGAATGACTACACCGAGCGTATGTAAGAAGCCTCCACAAAGCATCATTCAACAACGAGAAAACCCAAGTTCACACAGGTTTATACAGGTCCCCCTCCCGGTCCTCACGCTGTCGCCCGCATTCGGCTTTGGGCGTCAGCAGCGTCCTTACCGACTCGAAGATCGCGACCCCGTTGGCGCCAATGTTGCCACTTGGTGTCACGCCAAGACCGCCGATCAGTCCCGCACACAGGTCACTGGGGCAGAGAGGACATCGGGCATCGGTTTGAAAAACAAAACATCTCCCCCAGCACCTCGTCTTCAGCCTTCAACACCCTCCTCCACCAGAAGGACCAGGCCCCATGGAGACACGGCTGGCCCAGGACTAGTTAAGAGAGTCGGGAGCACAGGGCTCCACGGAGACATGGCCCAGGACTAGTTAGGAGAGTCAGAAGCACAGGGCCCCATGGAGACACGGCCCAGGACTAGTTAGGAGAGTCAGGAGCACAGGGCCCCATGGAGACACGGCCCAGGACTAGTTAGGAGAGTCAGGAGCACAGGGCCCATGGAGACACGGCCCAGGACTAGTTAGGAGAGTCAGGAGCACAGGGCCCATGGAGACACGGCCCAGGACTAGTTAGGAGAGTCAGGAGCACAGGGCCCCAGAGAGACACGGCCCGGGACTAGTTGGGGAGTCGGGATGAGCCCGGAGCACAGGCTGTGCCAGCAGCGAGTGGCCGCTCACAGCGATGCCCCGAGCAAGGTAGGGCCCCCATGACGGAAGGTGATGGCTGCAGACACTGAATAAAGACAGCGTCCTGACTGACTGGCAGTCACACACAGGGAAGGAAAAGCTATGCCAACACCAGCTGATGCGTGTGAGGAGGAAGGACTCAGAAAGTCACCACGTGGCCATCATGCGTGTGAGTGTGCAGAGGGGGAGAAACAGAGGAAACGTGGCAAAAGGTGAACCGTGGTGCCGAGGACACGGGAAGTCTGTGTACCTTGCTCGCTACTTCCATGCTAGTCTGAAATTACGTCCGAAGACACCAAAAAATCTATAAAAATGACCACCCGCCCACCCAGCAATACAGAAACCAGGGTCAGTCCGCCCGCCAGCCAGCCAGCGACACCTGTGGAGGCCGCGAAGCAGGAGCTCGCGACCAGGAACCAGTGGCCCGGCCACACGGCACACGCGTGGAGAAGCCCACCGTGTGCGCGCGGACACCACCACCCGGACGGTCACAGCTCGACGCCCAGCTCCCAGCAAGCACCACCTCCTTCCGGGCATTCCTAAAGCCCCTCCCGGCCGAGCGGGGCGGCCACCTACCTCAGGATGTCTCCGTACAAGTTGGGCATAACGAGGACGTCAAACTGGGACGGATCCTGGACCATCTGCAAGAAACGCGTGGTGTGCATCTAGCCGTCAAAGCTGCACGCACACAGACACCGCGCCCGCCACGGGGAGCTCAGAGCCGGGGGAGCGTGGGCTTACATTCAGGCACACCGTGTCCAGGTACATCTCGTTGAATTTAATGTCTTTGCAGTTCTCTGCCACTTCCCTGCATTTCTGCAGAAAAAGCCCATCGGACATACGCCTGTGTTGAACCAAACAGAGGCTGTTGAAAGCAGACACTCGCAGAAAGACAAGCGTCAAATCAGAGAAGTGAAGTGAGCTCAAGAAATGGAGTCCCAGCCCTGGCCGGTTTGGCTCAGTGGATAGAGCATCGGCCTGTGGACTGAAAGGTCCCGGGTTCGATTCCAGTCAAGGGCACATGCCCAGGTTCGCGACCCCCAGTAGGAGGTGTGCAGGAGGCAGCCAATCCATGATTCTCATCATTGATATTTCTAGCTCTCTCTCCCTTCCTTTCTGAGATCAACAAAAATATGTAAAAATAATAATAATAAAGTAAATTTTAAAAAAGAAAAAAAAAGAAAAGAAATGGAGTCCCAGAAGCCTAGATGGGTCATGTCGGTGACAGTGAAATTATGTTTCAGGCAGTAGCAGCAAGAATTAAGAAACACGTATTAATGAGAAAGTACAAATTGCTCTACAAGGTTAACGTCTCCGTGGTTTGCACGGTTTGACTGTTCACACGCCCAGCACTTCTCCCAGGTCAGGAGCCTGTATCTGACACTCAGGCGGCCTGGGACAGCGGGGCCGAGGAGGAGGGACACTGCGAGAATAACCCACGGACAGCACCAGCCCTGGGAGCGAGACTAGTTCACGCCCCAAGCATGTGTCCCATTTCAGAAACACTCTGGGGGCCCCGTCCGCTGGGGTCCCAGATGCCGGAGTGCCTGGTATTTCTCAGCCCCTCCTTAACCTCCCAGGACCTGCATTCCTGCCCTCCCCAACCTGCTCCATCATCACCCGGTGAGGCACGTAAAAGAGAGACCTGGCCCCCCTCTTCCCCCCGGGTACAGGTGGTTTTAGTGACCCCAGGAACCCGTGACTAGCTGGGCAGAAGGGCAGCCCCGGGACGCACATGATGTTGGCTTTGTGCACGGCGGTGACGTTGCTGCGGTGGTTGTTGCGGGCGTACTCGAAGGCGAACTCCGCGATGCGCTTGCTCGCCTGCTCGGTGATGAGCTTGATGCTCTGCACGACGCCATCCACGATCTGAAAGACAGGAGGGCCTGCCGTGCTGGAGAGGGTGCGGCCACATCGGGCACTAGCAGCTGCCCGGGTCAGCAGCAGCGTGAGTGGCGGGCTCGCACGGTGCCAGCAACCGTGGGCGGCTGGGGGGACGTGGACCCATTGCACGGATGAGGAAAACTGAGGTAGGTGCTGAGATGGTCACCTGCCCATGAGCACTGCTGTGAAGTCCAGATTCAAAATTCAAACAGGGGGCATGTTCCCAGGACCAAGACCAATGCCCACACCTTCCAGAGGTCAAGGTGGACGACCTCCAGATGTTCTCACTGGGAACCTGAACAGCTGGCCAGGCACACGGGAAGCAGCCCAAGTGGGAAGAACAGGTGTCGGAAGGAACGTACCACGTGCTCGATTCCGCTGTACTCGCCCTCCGTGTTCTCGCGAATGGTGACAATATTCACGTCATTGTAAGGGGTCTTATAGCCTTCGATGGAGACGCATGGCCGGACGTTTGCGTAAAGGTCGAAGGTCTTACGCAGCAGTAAGTTCATGGACGGGTGGCCGGCGGCGATCGGTGTCTTTAAAGGACCTGCAGTGAAGAACCCCCAGATGACAACCGGATCCCCTCTTTTTTTTTAAATATATTTGTGTGTTTTTTGTTTTGTTTTGTTTTTTCTTCAGAGAGGAACAGAGAGGGAAAGTTAGAAACATCCATGAGAGAGAAACATCCATCAGCTGCCTCCTGCACACCCCCTACTGGGGATGTGCCTGCAACCAAGGTACGTGCCCTTGACCGGAATCGAACCCGGGACGCTTCAGTCCGCAGGCTGACGCTCTCTCCACTGAGCCACACCGGTCAGGGCTCCCCTCTCCTTTACAAACACAAGTGCCTAGTATTTTACTTGAAATCCCACTTTGGCCCGGCCTGTGGTTGAGCGTCAACCTAGGAACCAGGAGGTTGCTGGTTCAATTCTCAATTGGGCACATGCCCGGGTTGTGGGCTCCATCCCCAGTAGGGGGCGTGCATGAGGCAGCCGATCCATGATTCTCTCTCATCATGGATGTTTCTATCTCTCCCTCTCCCTTCCTCTCTGAAATCAATAAAAATGTATTTTTAAAAAATGTAGTAAGTAGGCAAAAGATAAACCTCGGTCAAGATAAACGTGCTTTCATTTGACACCAGCCAGTAAACACTCGATGTTTCACTGGGGAAGACTCTGTCCCACAATGAACAACACAGCCCGCGCTGAGTGCGCTGCTGCCTCGGGGCCAGCTCTATTTTGCTTCGATTCGTGACTCCCAAATGCATACCAGCGGGAGCAGCATCCGCATCCACCCGACCCCGCCCGCTTACCTTTCAAGCCCATCTTGTTCTTGTCCATGGACTCCTTGGCCTCCGGGGGGATCATCCACTTCCCGCCAGGCCCCTGAATGGCAGTGACGCTCCGCTCCTCCCACTGGATGGGCGCCTGCGTGCCACACCGCCGGGCGCGGGCAGCGGGAAAGACTGAGCGTGAGCGACCGTCCCTCCAGTTCCCAACACACTCCCCTTCGGACGCGACCGGTGAGCACACACCACGGAGGCCCAGAAAGGGCCCGGCACACGGAAAGCCATGTCATGCCCGGCCGGCGTGGCTCAGGGATTGAGCATCGACCTACGAACCAGGAGGCCACGGTTCGATTCCCCGTCAGGGCACATGCCGGGGTTGCAGACTTGATCCCCAGTAGGGGGCGTGCAGGAGGCAGCCGATCCAGGATTCTCTCTCATCATGGATGTTTCCATCTCTCTCCTTCACTGAAATCAGTACAAATATATATATATATTTTTTTTTAATTTTATTTTTTTGGGGTTAGGGTTAGGGTTCAGGCTCAGGTTAGGGTTAGGGCCCAAATATATTTTAAAAAAGAAAAAGAAGAGACGTTGCTCTCCAGCTCGCCCACGGGGACTCTCCGCTTCACAGCCCTATCCAGTGGCACTCCCAGCTGCCACCTGCCCACTTCAGTTTCTCACACTCTTCACGGGCTATAATTAGAACACCATCAGGAGTGGAGCAGCATGCTCACGGAACGCTGCGGACAACTGATACGTGGGTGAGCCCGAGCACACGGGGTAAGAGACACAGGCCAGCCACGAGCCCCCCTAACAGATCCTATGAGGATGAAACATACAGAGGCAGCACATCTGCGGAGACAAGAAGCTGAGTGGTCGCGTGGGCTGGTGACGGGCTGGAGGAGGGGGGAGAGCCGGGGGGAGGGGAGTGACTGCTAATGAGTATGGGGTTTCTTTTCGGGTGACGGAAATGTTCTAAAATTAGATGGTGTGAAGATTGCACAACTGTGAATGTACTAAAACCCACTGCAGTGGACGCTTTAAAGGGGTGGATTGTACAGCATGGACGGTCTCTCTCAGGAAGCTGTTTAGGAAAAATGCAAGATGCGTGACATGACCTAAGAAGGTAACAGTCTTAGCATCATCCTTTCCTGCCCTCACATCCCTCCGTGTGGAGTGCGGACTAGGCATGAGCTCGAAACGAGGCATGCTTTGTGCATAGGGACCTTCACCCAGACTTAATCTCACACAGCCTATCACCTGGCGGCTATAAACGGCGACCGCAGAGCAGCGTGTCAAACAAAGTCCAAGTTCCCTACGTCCCACAACAAAAGGACTTAATATCCACCTGCCCTGACCGGCGTGGCTCAGTGGATAGAGTGTCAGCCTGCGGACTCAAGGGTGCCGGGTTCGATTCCTGTCAAGGGCATGGACCTTGGTTGCAGGCACATCCCCAGTGGGGCATGTGCAAGAGGCAGCTGATCGATGTTTCTCTCTCATCGATGTTTCTAACTCTCTATCCCTCTCCCTTCCTCTCTGTAAAAAATCAATAAAATATATTTTTTAAAAAAATATCAACTGTATTCTCGTGGGCAGGAAGGCAGGAGGCGGCACACAGTAGGACTGCGAGACCTCACGCCCGGGCAGGGGTCAGAGACCCACAAATCCTTTCCACAGAACCAAAGCCACGGCGGCAGCTTCAAGCGCAGCAGCGAACACCGACGTTCAAGTTCAAGTCGTGAAGATCCACGACAGACCATCCCCACGTCCTCCAGATGTGAACAGTTTGTCCCAAGAGGTCACAGACTCCATCCGAGTGGCTCAGAAACTTGTCTACAAATGAAAGGGATTTTTATAGTCCACTTACTTTGGCGGCGTCAAAAATCTTCATAACGGAGTTGGAAATTTCCGGGCCAATGCCATCTCCTGGAATTAAAGTGACTGTCTGAACCTGAATGGGAGAAACCATCAAAAAAAGAAACCATCAAGGAAGTCAGTAAGAATCGATTTTTGAAGGTTTAAAAAAGAACGTCGTTGACAAACCCGCTTGGGGGGAGGGGTGTCTTGAGAAGACCCCAAGGCCGTTAAGAGAACAGACCTTCCTCCCTGGGCCATCGAAGGCGGCGAGACACCAGAGACTCCGCTATTCTCCGTCCCGGAGTTAAGAGGCTATGCAAGGAACTCAACGGATGCTCTTTAGATGCAACAAAAATAAACTAAAATGACTCGGGAGCCCTGGCTGCTGTGGCTCAGTGGATAGAGCGCCGGCCTGTGGACTAAAGGGTCCCAAGTTCAATTCCCGGTCAGGGCGCATGCCCGGGTTGCAGGCTCGATCCCCAGTGGGGGCGTGCAGGAGACAGCCGATCCATGATTCTCTCTCATCATTGACGTTTCTCTCTCTCTCTCTCCCTCTCCTTAATCAATAAAAATCTATTTTTTAAAAAAAACAAGCAAACAAAAAAACTACTCGGGAGACTTCCCAATGGATATTCCTTTTCCGACAAGCCACAAAGGGGCCGATGAATTCAAGTCTGGGAAAGCAGAGCGCGCGACACATGTCAACAGTGTCCTGAGCTTCGCGAGCAGGCGAGGTCTCGCTCTCCACACGGGTCCCGGAAAGTGCGGATTCCCACGGAAACCTGTCCCGTCTGGTGAGACTTCCTGGCACTCGGAACGCCCCCGGGGTCTGCCTGTCACTCTGAGGCTCCACGTCGGAGAGGGTCTCCGCTTTCCCGAGTTCCTTTAAAAAACTGGCTCCTTCATGAGAAGTGTCACGGACGTAAACTTGTCACCAGTGGGAATAGCTCCCGTGGTCATACCCGCGAAGCCTGGGTTACCCTTTAGACCAGTGGTTCTCAGCCTTCCTAATGCCGCGGCCCTTTAATACGGTTCCTCATGTTGTGGTGACCCCCAACCATAAAGTTATTTTCGTTGATACTTCATAACTGTAATTTTGCTACTGTTAATGAATCGTAATGTAAATATCTGTGTTTTCCGATGGTCTTAGGCGACCCTGCTAGCGGTTCTCAACCTGTGGGTCGCGACATGAGGAACTATATTAAAGGGTCTCGGCATTAGGAAGGTTGAGAACCACTGCTTTAGAGGGACACGTATATTTGTAAAGTAGCGTCAGCGATTTATTGCAAAGGCTGCAAACAAAAGGAAGCCAGCATTTCAAACGTAGAAATAAAAACGTGTCAGGGAAAATGATGAGGGGATTTAAATCCATTAAGAGAACAGGCTGACCCTCTCTCTCCATCTAGAAAACGGTCCATCGTCACGCGGGGACCCTCCCCGACCTGGAGGTTTGGCCCAGACAAGCTCCCTGGCCTTCCCCAGTTCCCGTCACCTGTTGCTACTTAAAAAAAAAAAAAAAAAAAAATCCCTGATTCAAGTTTCCCTGGTCTTTTGCCTCCCAGGAACACTCCCTGAGCAGGGGGCCTGGTTCCACTTTTCTGCACAAACTGCAGAAATCTTTTAAAAGATTCGTGTCTAGCCCTGGCCGGGTTGGCTCAGTGGATAGAGCGTCGGCCTGCGGACTGAAGGGTCCCAGGTTCGATTCCAGTCAAGGGCATGTACCTTGGTTGTGGGCACATCCCAAGTGGGGGGTGTGCAGGAGGCAGCTGATAGATGTTTCTCTCTCATCGATGTTTCTGACTCTCTATCCCTCTCCCTTCCTCTCTGTAAAAAATCAATAAAATATATTTTTAAAAATAAATAAGTAAGATTCATTTCTAGCCCTGGCCCGGTTGGCTCAGTGGATGGAGCGTCAGCCAGCAGATTGAAGGGTCCCGGATTCGATTCCAGTCAAGGGCACATGCCTGGGTGGCAGGCTCGATCCCTAGTGGGGGGCGTGCAGGAGGCAATCAATCAATGATTCTCTCTCATCATTGATGTTTCTATCTTTCTCTCCCTCTACCTTCCTCTCTGAAATCAATAAAAATATTTAAAAAAAAAAAAAAGATTCGTTTCTCTTCATTTCTTTCAGATACAGCACCCGCCCCACCAGGCTAATTTTTTTTTTTTTTTTTTAAACGGGGATTCTGGAAATTAAGTAACAGCAGAGCGCAACGACCGTCTCGTTAGCTCCCAGAAACGCGTCTGAAATGCTCGCTTCGCTGCCCGTAGCCTCGAGGTGCAGCCACAGCCCCCGTCTTCGCGTGAGCAGAGCCCGGAACCCCTGGCTGCTGCTTCCTGTTCTCCCAACACGTCGGATCAATGTCCTCAGGCCACCGAATAAAACCTGCTTTATGCCACAGCTCAGAAGGTAAATCGGGCCCTGGCTGGTGTGGCTCAGTGGATAGAGTGTCAGCCTGCAGACTGAAAGGTCCCAGGTTCGATTTCAGCCAAGGGCACATACCTGGGTTGTGGGCTCGATCCCCAGTGGGGGGCGTGCAGGAGGCAGCCAATCCATGATTCTCTCTCATCATGGATGTTTCTATCTCTCTCTCCCTCTCCCTTCCTCTCTGAAATCAATAAAATATATTTTTTTTTTAAAAAAAGAAAGTAAATCGGTGGGAAAATGTACTTGGTCTTACAGATGCCTCATAGACCCGGATGTGATCTGGGAGTAGAGGAATCAGGAAACCCAACCAGATTCTGCAGGAAGGCTCAATCCACAGCGTCTAGGAGGCCGCTGACCCACAGGCTCAGAGTGCTCTGGAAATGTGGCATCCGCCTTTAAAAGCGCAGGACTCTGGCGCCGGGGACGGGGAAAGCAGCAGATTTCATGAGAGACAGAGGATCCACCAGCGTGATCCCCTATCCAGACCGCAGAAGGACAGCAGACGCCTCAGGACCTGACAGACGTCGGAGGCGTCCGTTCCCGTGGCAACCCGCCTGCCGCTTTTAGGGGAGCTCACAACGTAAAAAGGCAAAGCAGGTTTTGAAGCTTCTCAACAACGTGTTCTCCACTTGTACGAGGTTTGGAAGAAATAAACCACCACCTGTCTTACAAAATGAGGTTGTGAAATAAAGGAACAGGCTCAAGGGAGACATCCATCTATTTTTAACAAGGCTCCTCGGCTGTAATATAATTCTTTTAAATGTGACCTAATAGGTTTCTGCATGTTAGCCCATAATTTTAAGATACAGTGTAAATATGGCCCAATTTACCCTAATTTTACGTAAATGGAGGTAAAGGGCTGTTTGATGTGTTAGAGCATCTTTCTTGAGAAACTTCTAAAAGGAAAAAAAAAAAACAAAAAAGACATAATTGTACTCACGCCACCAGCAAAACCTCTGGTCACCTGTTTTGGGTTGTGGACGGCTCCCAGCAGCCGAGAGACCTAGATTAACATCAACAAAGAAATGTCACGCACAGAATTAAACCCCGGGTATTAAGAAGCAAAGATGGCCCCAGCCAGTCTGGCTCAGTGGGTAGAGCGCCGGAAGGGTCCCGGGTTCGATTGCGGTCAAGGGCGCGTACCTCGGCTGCAGGCTCGCGGCCCTGGTCGGGGGCGCGTGCAGGAGGCAACCCATCGATGTGCCTCTCTCACATCGGTGTTTCTCTCTGTCTCTCCCTCTCCTTCCACTCTCTCTAAAAAATCAATGGGGAAAAAATATCGTCGTGTGAGGATTAAAAAAAAAAAAAAAAAAAAAAAAGGCCGGGAACTTCCGAGCAATATCTTCTCACGTATCCGTTACATGAGCAAGCCGCCTCAGATCCGGAAACCTACACATTCGGATTACCTTCGGCTCTGAGAACTTAAAGCTCTATACACTGTAAAGCCAATTTCATGGACGTAAGTTTGTCGAGAGATGTCGAAGGGAGAACGAAACTCCGTTTTCAGGTCAAACATTTGGTGCCTGACCGGTGTGGCTCAGTGGATAGAGCGTCGGCCTGTGGACTGAAGGGTCCCAGGTTCGATTCCGGTCAAGGGCATGGACCTTGGTTGCGGGCACATCCCCAGTGGGGGGTGTGCAGGAGGCAGCTGATGGGTGTTTCTCTCTCATCGATGTTTCTAACTCTCTCTCCCTCTCCCTTCCTCTCTTTAAAAAAAAAAAAAAAAATCAAAAAAATATATTTTTAAAAAAAACACATTTGGGTCTTCCCCAAATGACCGTCTCCGAGGCACCTTCTGCTCCAATCCCTAAAGGGGAAAAATTGGCCCCGCAGAGGTCAAATGACGGTCAAAGGTCACCGGGGGCGGGGAGTCCAGGTCAGAGGGGAGCCCTGTCTTCTGATTCCCCAACCCAACACACTCTCAGCATCCACGCGTGCAAAAGCGGCGTGTTTTCCTGCAGACCCACGCCAAAGGCGACACACGCCGACCAGCACGTGACCGGAGGTGCCGCTGTGGTCCCTCCGTGATCCCGCATCTGCAGGCCTGGTGCTCCACCTGCCACAGCCGAGGCGGGTATTAAGTGTAAGCTCTGCGCTTAAGGGATTGACTTCTGCTTAGACAGTGACACATGTGACATGACAGCTACCGTCACACACACACACACCATACGCAGGTCTAACGCGGTCACGCGCAGAACCCGGTTACGGGGTAACACCGTGACAGATGCCCGGGAACCGTGGTCTGCGTGGCGACTGCAAAAGAAACCTGTGGGTAGCCACGCCTTCCGTAGGCAGGGCCCGGGCACTCCCACGATCTTTTTTTTTTTTTTTATATAAATGTATTTTTTTAATTGATTTTTTACAGAGAGGAAGGGAGAGGGAGAGAGAGCTAGAAACATCGATGAGAGAGAAACATCCATCAGCTGCCTCCTGCACGCCCCCCACTGGGGATGTGCCCGCAACCAAGGTCCATGCCCTCGACTGGAATCGAACCTGGGACCCTTCAGTCCGCAGGCCGACGCTCTATCCATTGAGCCACACCGGCCAGGGCCACGATCTTTTATTGAAGCCTCAATCAGCTCTGTGATGGCTCAGAGACGGTTGGTCATTGGTTCGGGGTCACACAGCCCATGTGTGGCCGGCCAGGATTTAAACCTAACCCTCCTACATTCTAAGTGTCGAGCCTTTTTTTTCACCAAGAAATAAAAATTTTTTAAAAAAAGGCATGTGGACATCACTTTACACTCACCACCAAGGAGAAAGAGTATCCAATTCTACAGGGAAAAAATGAAGTTTGCCCTGACCGGTGTTGCTCAGTGGATAGAGCGTGGGCCTGCGGACTGAAGGGTCCCGGGTTCGATTACAGTCAAGGGCATGTACTTGGTTGCGGGCACATCCCCAGAGCGGGGTGTGCAGGAGGCAGCTGATGGATGTTTCTAGCTCTCTAGCCCTCTCCCTTCCTCTCTATTAAAAATCAATAAAATGTACTTTTTTTTAAAAAAAAAAATGACGTTTTTCAGGTCAGATTTCTAGGTGACTGCTGGCGCCCAGCCCCAGGAGACCCGAGGAGGGCCTGCCCTTCCTGGTGCCTGTAACCCGTGGGGTGACCTTGGCCCCAGAGCAGGCAGAATGGGACTAAGCACTGGGAACACCCCAGACGCCGGGGGAGCCTGGGATCCTCTCGCCTTCTGACACCGACTTCCTGCGTGACCTTGAGGATGACCTCTAACGGCGAGGGTTAGCGAGCGCCACCCAGGAGCCCAGCCCAGCCCAGGCATCCCAGCTGTCAGCAGCGCCCAAGCTCCAGGTCGCGGGTTCTCCCCCCAAAAAAGGTGGGGAGCTGCTGGCTTTTCCCTCTCCGAGGGTCCAGGTGGCAACTCCAGGGTGCAGGGCGCCCTTCGCAGGGGACACAGGCGCAGGGGCAGACCCGGGAGGGCGGGCCGGGGGGCAGGGACCCGGCAGGAGGCGGCCCGGGGTTCCCCCACGGGACGTCTCCTGCCCGGCGCCCGCGGCCCGCGAGGTGACCCGGCCTCGCCCAGCGCACCGCGGGGGCCCGGCCGTCACAGCCAGCGCGGAGCGGGCCCAGCCTCGACCCGCCGGCTCGACGCAGGACCTGGGCTCCGGCCCGGGGGGACCGGCGGGAGCAGGGCCGCGCCCCTCCCTCCCTCGCCCTGGTCATCCCCCCCACACACACCTCCAGCGCGGCCATCCCGGGCGCGGGCTGCCCACACGCCGCGCGCGCCACGGAGCCGCCGCTGCCTCGGGCCCGCCGCCCCGCGCGGCCGCCGCCCGCCGCCCCGCGCTCACCTTGGACATCCACGCGGGCCCCGCCATCGCGTCTCTCCTCTCTCCGCGGCGACAGCACGGGCGGCTCGAGTGCGCAGTCGCCCAGCTCGCGCCGGGCCCCGCCCCCGGGAAGCCCCGCCCCCAGGGCCCGCCCAGGGGATGCTCCGCACCTCCTCTTGGCCAATCGCCAGGCTCGTCTCACGGTGACGTACGCCGCGGCGACCCGGAAGCTGCGCAGTCCGGCTCGGGGCGTCCCCGCCGGCTGCCCCCGCTCCTCCTTCATTCATTGACTCACCAAGGAGGTAGGGCCGCGGCGCTGCGCCTTCCGCATGCTGATCGCTCCTTTTATTTATTTATTTTTATTTTTGTAACCTTTCTTTTTTTTTAAATCCTCACCCGAGGATGTTTTTCCATTGATTTTTATTTTTTAATATATTTTTATTGATTTCAGAGAGGAAGGGGGAGAGAGAGAGAAAGAGAGAGAGAAACATCCATGATGAAAGAGAATCACGTATTGGCTGCCCTCAGCACGCCCCCTACTGGGGATGAACCAACAATCCAGGTACATGCCCTTGACCAGGAATCCAACCAGGGACCCTTCAGTCTGCAGGCCGATGCTCTATCCACTGAGCCAAACTGGCTAGGGCGTCTATTGATTTTTAAAGAGAGTGGAGGAGAGAGGGAGAGACAGAGAAACATGGATGTGAGAGAGACACATTGACGGGTTGCCTCCTGCACATCCCCTACTGGGGATCAAGCCTGCAACCGAGGTACGTGTCCTTGACCAGAATCGAACCCGGGACCCTTCCACTGAACCAAAGGCTAGGGCCACTATTTTATTTTATTTCTTAAATATATTTTTATTTATTTCAGAGAGAAAGGGAGAGAGATAGAAACATCAATGATGATTGAGAGAATCATGGATCGGCACCTCCCCCCCCCCCACCTCCACTGGGGATCAAGCCCACAACCTGCCTGGGCATGTGACCTTGACCAGAATCGAACCCGGGACCTTTCAGTCCGCAGGCTGACGCTCTATCCACTGAGCCAAACTGGCTAGGGCTGGGGCCACTATTCTATTAGTAAATAGCAACACCTCCTCCCTATTATCTATCCCCACTTCCCTGCTTTATTTCTCCTTAGCTCAGTGGTCGGCAAACCGCGGCTCGCGAGCCACAGGCGGCTCTTTGGCCCCTTGAGTTTTTAGCAAAGGCCAGCTTAGGAGTACCCTAATTAAGTTAGTAACAATGTACCTACCTATATAGTTTCAGTTTAAAAAATTTGGCTCTCAAAAAATATTTCAATCGTCGTACTGTTGATATTTGCTCTGTGGACTAATGAGTTTGCCGACCACTGCCCTAGCGGGTTTGGCTCAGTGTATAGAGTGTCGGCCTTCGGACTGAAGGGTCCTGGGTTCGATTCCGGGGAAGGGCACATGCCAGGGGTTACTGGCTCCATCCCCAGTGGGGGGGTATGCAGGAGTCAGCCAATCAATGATTCTCATCACTGATGTTTCTATCTCTCCCTCTCTTTTCCCCTTCCTCTCTGAAATCAATAGAAATAAAAAATTAAAAATAAAAAGGGTTTGTTGCCCTAACCGGTGTGGTTCAGTGGATAGAGGGTCGGCCTGCGGACTGAACAGTCCCAGGTTTGATTCCAGTCAAGGACATGTTCCTTGGTTGCGGGCACATCCCCAGCAGGGGGTGTGCAGGAGGCAGCTGATGGATGTTTCTAACCTCTATCCTTCTCCCTTCCTCTGTAAAAAAATCAGTAAAATATATATATTTTTTAAAAAGGCGTTTATTGTGGGAATTGTCTGGTCAGGTTGGCACTTCTATTTCTCACCTGTGGGAGGAGGGACTCCCGGAACTGAAAACTCCAGTCTTCAGCAGAAATTCTGCCTTTTCTATCTGGACGGCTTGGAATGCAGGTGAACAGAGGTTAGCAACTGGAAAAGAATGTGCCAGAGCAGGCTCTGCACACAGGCCGGCCGTTCCCAGGCGTGTGGGATCTCCGACGGGAAGGAGACCTTGTGTAAAAGCGATTGTGTGGTTTGGAGAGGTTTCGATTTCTCCTATAGAACAGCGGTCGGCAAACTCATCAGTCAGCAGAGCCACATATCAACAGCACAACGATTGAAATTTCTTTGGAGAGCCAGATTTTTTAAACTTAAACTTCTTCTAACGCCACTTCTTCAAAATAGACTCGCCCAGGCCGTGGTATTTTGTGGAAGAGCCACACTCAAGGGGCCAAAGAGCCGCATGTGGCTCGAGAGCCACGGTTTGCCGACCACTGTCCTACACCAACGTGGGAGAAATGGGAAGTGCAGGTGGGGGGAGTCTTCCAGAGGCCTGTCTCTGCTCTAAAACTCCACCCTCTCTGAGTTCCTGGTCACACATCCTGACCCCTCTTTCCCGTGACTGAGGCCCTTCCCCGATGTGTCTGATAGGAACGAAGGGCGGGGAGGTGACCTTTGAGTCACAGCTGTAAACCGACAATTAATCGGTCCGGGCTGCCTGTCACTTCTTGAGCCAATTCAGCAGAGACAGGGTTGAATCCCATGTGAGCATTTATTCCAATCTTGCTCGGGGTTGGGGGGGGGGGTCATCCCCAAAAATCTGCTCTGCAACCCCCCCTTAAGCCAGCTGCTTATTCACTGAGTGGACAGATTATGATGATCTCTGAACGCATATTAGCCTGGCCACTCAGTGTGTGTATATATATGTATATTTGAGAGGCCCGGTGCATAAATTCGTGCATGAGTGGGATCCGGCCAGCCTGGCCAGGGGGAGGGGGCATGCACGGTTGGCCGGCCTGCCTGCTGGTCGAACTCCTGGTCGAGGGGACAATTTTTGCACATTAGCCTTTTATTCTATAGGATGTACACTGAGTGGCCAAATGATTATGCGTTCAGAGATCATCATCATCTGGCCACTCTGTGTATAGGGTAGAAGGACAAAGATGACTACATGGGGAAGTAGGAATGACAGGCTTGGGGAACTAGGCAGTGCCGGCTGGAGTGGGACTCTATTGTTTGGGCAACAAGGTTGTTCATCTTCCCACGATAACAGGCAGTTCTTGAATGGGAATGGACCCCAAATTCTATTTCTGCCCCTAACACAGCCATGTTGCCACTGCCCAGCCGTAGGCCCCTGGGCAAGTTACTGCACTGAGCAGTGAACGCATCTGTGAGGTGGAGATAAGGCCCCAAAGAGTGGCTGTCCCAGGGTGAGAAAGAACATGTGGCCTGACCCCTAAAAGGCACGCAGCGGTGATGTCATTTGCTTAAAAGCCACAGAAATCGCCCTGGCCTTTGTCACAGTAAGTCTCCGGACAGTAAGACCTTTTAATGGTGCCAAGTCTAGCCCTACCCGGTGTGGCTTGGTGGATAGAGCATCGACCTGCGGACTGAAGGGTTCTGGGTTCGATTCTGGTCAAGGGCACATGCCGGGGTTGTGGGCTTGATCCCCAGTAGGGGGCGTGTAGGAGGCAGCCAATCCATGATTCTCTCTCATCATGGATGTTTCTATCTCTCCCTCTCCTTCTCCCTTCCTTTCTGAAATCAATAAAAAAAAAATTTTTTTTTTTAAGAGTTTGTTGCCGTAACTGGTGTGGCTCAGCGGATAGAGCGTCAGCCTGAGGACTGAAGGGTCCGGGGTTCAATTCTGGTTGGGGACACACGCCCGGGTTGCGGGCTAGATCCCCAGTAGGGGGCGTGCAAGAGGCAGCCGATCCATGATTCTCACCATTGATGCTTCTACCTTTCCCTCTCCCTTCCTCTCTGAAACCAATAAAAATATTTTAAAAATAAATAAATAAATAAATAAATGGTGTCAAGTCTCACGCCTGTGTGCAAGGATTCAAAGACAGGCGAGCGACTCCTGCCCTCCCCGCTCAGGAAGCCCGGGGTGATGCCCTGCCCTGCGGGGGGGGGGGGTACCCTCCGGAGTCCACCGCAACGACCCTTCCCTCTCCACGTGGGCCGGGCCCACAGGTCAGGGCTTCCCCCGCCGCATGGCCAGGGGCGCCAGGTCCCTCAACTTGTCCCCCTGCACCTCTGGAAACTGTGTACACCAGCCCCGCAGCCGGAAGTGCCGGGTTCGCCCCGCCCACTCCTGCGCCGGGCCGTCGCCGGACCTGCCAGCAGCGCCCTCTTCCGGCGGTCGACTCCCCAGGCGGAGCCCTCCTTCCGCCCCGACCGCAGACCACGCCCCACCCAAGGCCACGCCCACATCGTGATCCGCGCCCGAAGCCACGCCCCGCGTCAGACCCCGCCCCTCATTGGACTTTGTCCTCAGACGGTGCCCCGCCCTCGACAGACCCCGCCCCGTCTCGTCACAGGCCCCGCCTCTTCACTGGACTCCACCCGCCCTCCGGCCACGCCCTGTCACTGAGCCCCGCCCCTAGGCCCCGCCTGTCCTCCAACCACGCCCCTCGCCGGCCACGCCCCTCCAGGAGACGGCGCGGCGGGATGCGCCAGGAGCCGGGCGGCCGCGGTGGGAGGCGGCGCCCGGTGGCCGGTGGCCGCGCACCATGGGGAACAAGCAGACCATCTTCACGGAGGAGCAGCTGGACAACTACCAGGTGAGCCCGCGCCGCGCCCCTCGCCTCCCGTCGCCGCCGGTCCCCCCCGGCCCCCCCCACCCCCCTCCGGCCTCTGCCTTCGCCCCAGGCGTGACCTTGGAAGGGCGCGTCTCCTCGGAGCCTCCAAAGTGGGAGCGGGGTCCTGCCTGGGTGGGGAGGCAGGGACAGCGGCCCCCGATGGCGGGGTGAGTCGGGGCGTCTTGCCCTGGCCCAGCGTGGGAATGATGGAGCGAGAAGGCCAGGCAGGTACCAGCCTGCCAGGGCCCCCTCCCGAGCCCCCCTGCCGGCCCCTTAGACCTGTCAGGTCCCCTCCCTCGGGGGCTGGGGGGTCCCCAGGACCCTCCCACCCATGCAAAACCTGCCCGTGCTGCAGATGCCCATGCTCTGGGGTGCCTCCCCCTCCGGGGGTCTCCCATCCTCAAGGCCCCACTCGGGGGGCCTCCTCCCGACCTGACTGGGGTGTCACCTGCGTGCACTGCGCTGTGGGGACATGACACCTGCAGGGTCTCCACCGCCGCCCGCCCTCACCGCCGGGATATGTATTTCGGCGTGGGGCTTGGGGTTTGAAATGTGGGTCCTCTGCCTGGGGCGGCCCTGGCCCCTCCCTCCTCCCGGGAGCCCCAGTGTGAAGAACAGATTTCCCAGCTCCCACCTCCCCCACCCCCACCCCCCCACTGAGGCTCTGACAAGGAATGGGGGGCCCACATTCACGCAGCACCTGCTGTGTCCCAGGCACTGGACTACTTCCTGAGCTTACCCTTCCCGCCTTAGTCACAGTCTGTGGGTGATGGGGCCCATTTCACAGACCGGTAAACTAAGGCTGAGGAGCCATTCAGGGACCCTGCCTGGTGGGGCTCCCACGGGATGGGAATCACTCTTTTTGTTGGGGGTGGGGGCTGTGTGTGGTCCTTCTGGAATGACAGACCTCGCCTCCAGTGTGGCCCCCCTCAGAGAGAGGGCCGGAGTGGGAGTGGGAGGCCAGTGGGGCAGGGGGCCCGCAGGAGGCGTTCCGGGTGGAGGGCACGGCTTGGGTAAATGCTTAGACGTGGCACCGATGGGCACCGGTGAGCAGGTAGGCCACGCTGAGGGGTGAAGAGTAGCCCCGTGGGGGGCGGGGAGCCCGGGTTCCCGCTCAGACCAGCCTGGCGTTGGGTTACCCTTTGGAGCCAGTCCCTGTGTTGGCTGGACCCCGCCGACCCGAGAAATGAGAGCCGTGAAACCGGAGCCTCCCGTGTCCCTCCCTCCGACTCTCCAGCCGGCCACGGGCCAGCCAGGGGGTCCCTGGGTGACCCCGAGTTGTAGCCGCCTCCTCCCCAAGTGGGGGACACTGTGAGGGTTTCCTGTCCCCCTCCCGGTCCCCCGGTGCCCGTGATCCCTCAGGTTCAGGCTTCTTTCCAGATCCAGCCCCGAGACCCCTCACACCCTAGGGCAGTGGTCGGCAAACTCATGAGTCAACAGGGCTAAATATCAACAGCACAACGATTGAAATTTCTTTAGAGAGCCAAATTTTTTAAACTTAAACTTCTTCTAACGCCACTTCTTCAAAATAGACTCGCTCAGGCCGTGGTATTTTGTGGAAGCGGCTCTTAGGCCCACACTCAAGGGGCCAAAGAGCCGCATGTGGCTCGCGAGCCGCAGTTTGCTGACCACGGCCCTAGAGCAAGCATGTCAAACTCACGGCTGGGGGGCCACATGCCTCATTTCTTGGGCCCAGGTTAGCCTTTGAGTTTGACATGCTTGCTCTAGAACATGGCTGACCCGGCCGGCGTGGCTCCGTGGTTGAGCCTCGACCTATGAACCAGGAGGTCAGGGTTCGATTCTCGGTCAAGGGCACGTGCCCGGATTGTAGGTAGATCCCTGGTGGGGGCGTGCAGGAGGCAGCCGATCCATGATTCTCTCTCATCATGGATGTTTCTCTCTCTCTCTCCCTCTCCCTTCGTCTCTGAGATCAATAAAAAAATACAGGTTTTAAAAAGGAGGATGTTAAAATAAATGAATGAATGAATGAATGAGAGCTTGCTGGCTGCCTCCCCCAGACCCCAGGCTGCTCCTCCGGGGGTTTCAGCTCCGCTGTCCGGCCACCACCTGTTCTGGGAAGAACAAGTCCTGTAACTCAGCGCCCCGCCCCCCCTGTTCCCCTCTCCCGGGGATCCCTGCTCTGTGACCCCGGCCAGGGCCCTGGCCAGGCCTCCCGAGTCTCATCAGGCTGAAGGGCTACCTCCCTACTCCCTTGCCCACCCCTCCCGGCAGCTCCCTCCAGCCTCCCACCCTTCTGCCACAATCCCTTCCTTTTCTCACCCACCCCTTCTCTCCCTTCTTTTTCTTTCTTTCCCTTCTTTTTCTTTCTTTCTGTTTTTTTAATATATATTTTTATTGATTTCAGAGAGGAAAGGAGAGGGAGAGAGAGAGATAGAAGCATCAATGATGAGAGAGAATCACGGATCGGCTGCCTCCTGTCCGCCCCACACTGGGGATGGAGCCCGCAACCCAGGCATGTGCCCTTGACCAGGAATCGAACCCGGGACCCCTGAACCACACCGGCCGGGCTCTCCTTTCTCATTCTTTCAACAGAAGCCATAAGCATCACCACTCCCCCAGCGTTTCCATGGACAAGGAGTGGCGGTTTGTGGAACCTCAGTTTTGCTGTCTGTAACTGGGGAGACAGTGCCTGCCCCCATAGGCTGGGGGGATGGGGGGGGATTAAGCAACATTGGATATTCCGATCCCCCTCCGACCAGGCCCCTGGTGATCACGGACAGTGTGGCCTGCTCCTCCGCTTGGGCTGCACTTAGCAAGCACCTGAGTAGCTTTTAAAACCTCTATTGCCCCGGCCGGTGTGGCTCAGTGGACAGAGCACTGGCCTGCAGAACAAAGGGTCCCAGGTTCGATTCCGGTCAAGGGCACGTACCTCGTTTGCAGCCTCCTCCCCGGCCCGGGCCCTGGTCGGGCTCATGCAGGAGGCAACCCATCGATGTGTCTTTTTCACATTGATGTTTCTCTCTGTCTCTCCCTCTCTCTCTTCCACTCTCTCTAAAATCAATGGGAAAACATCCTCGGTGAGGATTAACCAAAAAAAAAAGAAAATAGTGGATGCCCTTCCCCTGTCCCGTTGCCACCAGTTCCTCCCTGTCACCTTCCCAGTGTGACCTTGTGGATTCCTGTGGTTTCAGCTGCCCCTCAGACAGACCCCCAGCTGCCCCTCAGACAGACCCCCAGCTGCCCCTCAGACAGACCCCCAGCTGCCCCTCAGACAGACACCCAGCTGCCCCTCAGACACCCAGCCGCCCCTCAGACAGACACCCAGCTGCCCCTCAGACAGACACCCAGCTGCCCCTCAGACACCCAGCCACCCCTCAGACAGACATCCAGCCGCCCCTCAGACAGACACCCAGCCGCCCCTCAGACACCCAGCTCCCCCAGGCTCCCTGCTCAGGGGCTGCGCTGTGGGGGTGGCCCCATCCGTCCCCATGCCTGAGCTGTGTCCCAGCCGCTGCCCCTCCGATCCCATAGGGCGCCCCTCCGGCCCCTCAGACCCGCAGCACCCGCCTCTGCCCCTCCATGCTCTCCAGCCCTTGTCCTGCACTCAGGCCCCTGGGTGGGGCCCAGGGTGTCAGGAGGAGGTTTGCGGACCCCGGTGGGCTGGGTGGGCTGGCTGTCCTGGTCCCAGCGCTGTCCGGGCCCTCCGTGGTGGGGTGGGGGGGGGTCCTGAGGAAGGGGGAGCAGGACTCCTTAACTGACCGTGTGTGTGTTTCCTCTACAGGACTGCACTTTCTTCAATAAGAAAGACATCCTCAAGTGAGTGTGCCTCTGCTCACCCCTCGGAGCCGGGGCCGAGGGGGGCAGGGCCTGGGACCCCGTGTGGGCTGGTCGGTCACACAGCACGAGCCCCGAGCCGGGGGAGGGCCTGTCACTGGCGGAAGCCAAGTGTGGCGTGAACCCAAGAACTTCCCACCCCTGCCCTGGCCGGTGTTGCTCAGTGGGTAGAGCGTCGGCCTGCGGACAGAAGGGTCCCGGGTTCGATTCTGGTCAAGGGTACGTGCCCGGGTTGTGGGCTCCATCCCCCTTTCTGTGGGGGTGGGGAGGCTGGGCCTAGGACAGGAGAGATGAAGGGGCGGGAGCCTCAGAGCCCCGGGACCAGACGGCGAGCGGGAGGCACCCAGTGCCAGGAAACCCGGCCCGGCCGGAGGGATCGGGTGGCAGGAGAAGCCACAGGGGCCGGGATCACGTTCCCCGGAGCTGCCCATGCCGCGGCCCCGGAGGCTGTGGTGGTCGGCCGGGCCCTGACTGCTCTGCTCGGCCAGGCAGCTCCTCCCCCCTGTCCCCCGGGCGGGCACGGGCACCCCTCATCCACCTCCTCAGACGCAGGGCGAGGGCCGAAGGCCTGGGCATCGTCCCCCGGGCGCTGCTCCCGCTTCCCAGCTCCGGGGCCTGGGCGAGATCTGAGCCTCAGGTGCTTCTGTGAAATGGGGACCAGGCCCGGCCGGCGGGGCTCAGGGGCTGAACGTCGACCTAGGAACCAGGAGGTCAGGGTTCGATTCCCGGTCAGGGCACATGCCCGGGTTGTGGGCTCCATCCCGAGTGTGGGGCGTGCAGGAGGCAGCCGATCCGTGGTTCTCTCATCATGGATGTTTCTCTCTCCCTCTCCCTCTCCCTTCTTCTCTGAAATCAATAAAAATGTTTTATTGATTTTTTTTTTTTTTTTTTTTTACAGAGAGGAAGAGAGAGGGATAGAGAGTCAGAAACATCTATGAGAGAGAAACATCCATCAGCTGCCTCCTGCACACCCCCTACTGGGAATGTGCCCGCAACCAAGGTACATGCCCTTGACCGGAATCGAACCCGGGACCCTTCAGTCCGCAGGCCGACGCTCCATCCACTGAGCCAAACCGGTTTCGGCAATAAAAATGTTTTTAAAAAAATAAAATAAAATGGGACCATGTTCCCACCCTCAGAGCACTGCTGAGAGGCAGGAGCACCCGGGTGTGGAGCTTGATAAAAGGGCCCCAGACCCTGAGGCCTCAGACCTGCTCCCAGGGGCCACTCAGGGCTGCCACCCCCTCCCACCTCCCTCCACCCCCTCCCGCCTCCTCCACCACCCCCACCCACCTTCCTCCCACCTCCACCCCCTCCCTCCACCCTCATCCACCTCCCTCCACCCGCTCCACCCCCTCCCACCCCCCTCCCCCCCCCCACCTCCCTCACCCTCCTCCCACACCCTCCCCCCCACCCACCTCCCTCCCACCTCCTCCCACATCCCTCCACCTCCACCCCCTCCCTCCCACCCCACCCACCTTCCTCCCACTCCTTCCCGCCTCCCTCCACCCCTTCCCACCCCCTCCCTCCACGCTCCACCCCCTCCCACCCCACCAGAGGGGTGTGTGAGCTGCACTGAGCACTGAGCAGGCAGAGGGAGGAAAGGTGAGCTGTAGGTTTGCTTTGCAGCCTGAGTCCGGCTCACGATAGCCATCGGACGTCTCCCCCCTCCCCGCCCCCCCCCCCCCCCGCCAGCTGGATCTGGTTGCCCCCTGGCCACAGCCCTTCCTCCCCTACTGACCCCGAGTGGGCAGCCCCCATCAGCCACCTTTGTTCCTATAGGCGAGAGCTCAGCGCCCCCCTTCCCCCCCCCCCCCCCCCCCCCCCCCCCGTTCGGCTGCGCCCCATCATCAGGCCCGGCAAGCAGCCCGGGGTCTTGGCCTGGGTGTGACTTTATCGTCGCTTATGTTTTCCGATCTTTTCATTTTTAAAATTTTATCTTTTATTGTTGAAAGTATTACAGATGACACACACACACACACACACACACACACACACACACACACACACACACACGCGCCCTTTTTTTCAAATCCTCCCCCGAGGATATTTGCCCATTGATTTGGAGAGAGAGTGGGAGGGAGAGGGAGAGACAGAAACATCGAAGTGGGAGAGACCCCCCCGCATGGGCTGCCTCCTGCACGCGCCCCGACAGGGCCCCGGGCCAGGGAGGAGCCTGCAACCGAGGTCCGTGCCCTTGACGGGACTCGAACCCGGGACCCTTCAGGCCAACCACGGAGCCACACTGGCCGGGCTGGAGGGATAGACTTTTAAAGCTTTTGAGTTTCTATTGCGAAACCACCCAGGGCCTGGGTCACCCCCTGCAGCGCCTCCTCCCCCCCCCCCCCCCCCCGCAGGCTGCACGCGAGGTTCTACGAGCTGGCCCCCAACCTGGTCCCCATGGACTACAGGAAGAGCCCCATCGTCCACGTGCCCATGAGCCTCATCATCCAGCTGCCGGAGCTCCGGGTGGGTGAGGGGGCTGCCCCGGGTGGAGCAGGGGGACATCGGGGGGCAGGCAGGGGGGGACAGGGTAGGTGAGGGGGGCTGCTGCCTCAGGTGGAGCAGGGGGAGCATCGGGGGGCGGGACAGCAGGAAAGTGGGGACAGGCGGGCGGGGCACAGGGACCCTGCCTCTGGGGGCGCTCCACGGTCGCCTCCCTGTGCCTCAGTTTCCTCCCTGTGCCTCAGTTTCCTCCCTGCCCTGTGAGTCAGCGAGCCGCGTGTGGGGCTCCGGAAGGCTGCTCAGGGCCGCACTCACCCGCTCGCCCCTGCGTTCCGTGGCCAGTCGGCCGTACTTCACAGCCTGCATTTTCATTTTATTTTGATTTGATTTGATTTTTTTACTCCTCCCCCGAGGACATTTTCCCATTGATTTTTAGAGAGAGAGGGAGAGACAGAGAAACATCGACGTGAGAGAGACACATCGATGGGTTGCCTCCTGCACGAACCCCGACCAGGGCCCGGGCCGGGGAGGAAGCCTGCAGCCCAGGTACGTGCCCTTGACCGGAATCGAACCCGGGACCCTTCGGTCCGCAGGCGGATGCTCTATCCACTGAGCCACACCGGCCAGGGCTGTTTTTTGAATATATTTAAATTGATTTCAGAGAGGAAGGGAGAGAAAGAGAAACATCCGTGATGAGGAGAGAATCGTGGATCGGCTGCCTCCTGCACGGCCCCACCCTGGGGATGGAGCCCGCAACCCCGGCGTGTGCCCTGACCGGGAATCGAACCCTGACCTCCTGGTTCCTAGGTCGACGCTCCAGCCTGAACCCTGCCAGCCGGGCCACGTCTGCGTTTTTAGATAATTTCTCTCTCTCCCCTCCTCGTCTGGCTGTGGCCTCCCGCTGCATGGCCATCCGTAGCGTCACTTCCAGGTTTTTAACTGGCGAGGAACCACCTGGGTGGGGATCGATCGTGTGAAAATGCCAGCTCGGGGTTCAGGAGGTCGGGGAGCCCCACAGCTGTGGTTTTTGTTTGTTTCTTTTTGTTCATCCTCGTCCGAGGGTGTTTTTTTCCATCGATTTTTTAAAGAGAGCGCGGAAGGGAGGGTGAGAGACAGACAGACAGATACACAGACACACACACACATTGATTAGTTGCCTCCCGCACGTGCCCCAACTGGGGTGGGGGATCAAGCCTGCAGCCCACGTACAGGTCTGAGGGCCAGCGTTCTAACCACTGAGAAACCCGGTCAGGGCCAAGGTTGTGTTTTCCTAACAAGCTCCCGGGCGGGGCTGATGCCTCCGGTTCTCAGACCACGTCTGTGTTTGACATAAAAGTGTCACCCAGCCCCGGCCGGTGTGGCTCCGTGGATAGAGCATCAGCCCGCGGACTGAAGGGTCCTGGGTTCGATTCCGGTCAAGGGCACATCCCTCAGTTGCAGGCTCGATCCCTGGCCCTGGTCAGGGCCTGTGTGGGAGGCGACCCATCAATGTGTCTCTCTCACATCGATGTTTCTCTCTCTCTCTCTCTCTCTCTCTCTCTCTCTCTCTCTCTCTCTCTCTCTCTGTGTTCCACTCTCTCTAAAAAAAATAAATGGCCCTAACCGGTGTGGCTCAGTGGATAGAGCCTCGGCCTGCGGACTGAAGGGTCCCAGGTTCGATTCCAGTCAAGGGCATGTACCTTGGTTGTGGGCACATCCCCAGTGGGGGGCGTGCAGGAGGCAGCTGATGGATGTTTCTCTCTCATCGATGTTTCTAACTCTCTCTCCCTCTCCCTTCCGCTCTGAAATCAATAAAATTCTATTAAAAGCTTCATTTAAAACAGAAAAGAAAAATATCCTCCGGTGAGGATTAAGAAAACAGAAAAAAAAAAAGTTTCATCCGTGTTTCCTTCACCCCCAAAGTGCCCGCCCCCAGGGAGAAGCCCTGGGGCCCAGGGGACCTGCCAAACAGCCCCTCACAGGGGGACATGCGACTGGGGTCACCCCACGGCGTCCCCTCGGGGCCTGTGTCCCAGCTGTGACCTCAAACCCGAGGGACGAGGGACGACGGCCGGAGCGGGCACGGAGCCCGGGGTCGGGTCACTGGAGGAGGCCATGGGGCGGGAGCCACGAGGTTGTCTGAGTGGCCGGGACCGGAGGAAGGAGCCGGTGGCCCCTGCACGGGCTGGGAGCGTCCCAGCCGCCGGGCGATGGCTGGCCCGGGCCTGACCGGCTCTTAGATCTCCCTGCTCGCCCGTCCACTTGCCCCTCTGCTGCCTCCCAGGCCAGGCGGGCCTGACCCCAGCTAAGTAGACGGCTGCCCACGCTCGAGGGTTTCGTCCCCTGTCACACGTCACGGCAGGAGGCTGCCCCCCCCCTCAGGCTCCACGGGCACAGGGCCTGCTCCCTGCCCCGGCCTCGCCCACCGAGCGCCTCCTCCCAGGAGCACCTGGGCATGTGCCCTGACCGGCTCTGTCAGCCTCTGCTCATCCCTTTTTGTTTGTTTCTTTGTTTTTCGGGGTTTTATTTGGTTCATCCTCACCCAAGGGTGTTTATTCCCATTGATTTAAAAAATATATATATATACACACACACACACACACACACACACACACACACACACACACACGGAGTGGCCAGATGATGATGATCTCTGAACGCGTAATAATCTGGCCACTCAGTGTGTATCCTATAGAATAAAAGGCTAATATGCAAATTGTCCCGCCGAAACCGGTTTGGCTCAGTGGATAGAGCGTCGGCCTGCGGACTCAAGGGTCCCAGGTTCGATTCCGGTCAAGGGCATGTACCTTGGTTGCGGGCACATCCCCAGTAGGGGGTGTGCAAGAGGCAGCTGATCGATGTTTCTCTCTCATCGATGTTTCTGACTCTCTATCCCTCTCCTTCCTCTCTGTAAAAAATCAATAAAATATATTTAAAAAAAAAAAAAAAAAAAAAAGCAAATTGTCCCCTCGACCAGGAGTTCGACCAGCAGGCATGCCGGCCAACCGCCCATGTCCCCTCCCCCTGGCCAGGCTGGCCGGACCCCACCCATGCACGAATTCATGCACCGGGCCTCTAATCCTCTAATATATATATATATATATATATATATATATATATATATATATATATATATATATATATACACATACACACACACACACACACACACACACATACACTGAGTGGCCAGATTATTATGCGTTCAGGGATCATCATAATCTGGCCACTCAGTGTATATTTTTTTATTGATTTCAGAGAGAAAGGGAGTGAGAGAGAGAGAGAGAGAAACATCAATGATGAGAGAGAATCACGGATCGGCTGCCTCCTGCACGCCTCACGCTGAGGATCGGGCCCGCAACCCAGGCATGTGCCCTGACCAGGAATCGAACCCTGACCTCCTGGTTTGTAGGTAATGCTCAACCACTGAGCCACGCTGGCCGGGCTCCATTCATTCTTCTTTTTTAAATTTCTTTATTGATTAAGGTGTTATATATGTATCCTTATTCCCCCATTACCCCCCCATCACACCCTCCCCCGACTCATGCCCTCACCCCCTGGTGTCTGTGTCCATTGGTTAGGCCTATATGCATGCATACAAGTCCTTTGGTTGATCTCTCCCTCATTCTTTTTTTTTTTTGTTTTGTTTCGTTAATCCTCACCCAAGGATATTTTTCCATTGATTTTTTTTTTAAATATATTTTATTGATTTTTTACAGAGAGGAAGGGAGAAGGATAGAGAGTTAGAAATATCGATGAGAGAGAAACATCCATCAGCTGCCTCCTGCACACCTCCTACTGGGGATGTGCCCGCAACCAAGGTACATGCCCTTGACCGGAATCAAACCTGGGACCCTTCAGTCCGCAGGCCGACGCTCTATCCACTGAGCCAAACGGGTTTCGGCTTCCATTGATTTTTTTTAGAGAGAGTGGAAGGGAGGGGGAGAGAGAGAGAAACATTGATGTGAGAGAGACACATCGACTGGTTGCCTCCCAGACTCCCACGCCTGGGGCTCGAACCCACAACCCAGGCATGTGCCCTCGACTGGGAGCCGAACCTGCCACCCTTGGGTGTGCAGGCCGACGTTCTAACCGCTGAGCCACACGGGGCAGGTCACCCTGTGCTCACCCGAATGCCACCACGTGACGGGATGTCATGGCGAGCTCAGCCAGGCGCCAGCATGGGTGCACCTCCCATGCTCTAGCCACGCAGTCCTGTCCCAGCCCAGATGGGTGGGTGCTGGGGAGACCGAGGCCTGGGGATGATGGGGAGACCGAGGCCCGGGGGTGATGGGAGAGTGAGGCCCGGGGGTGATGGGAGACTGAGGAGAGTGGGGGTGGTGATGGGGAGAGTGAGGCCCGGGGGTGATGGGGAGAGTGAGGCCCGGGGGTGATGGGAGAGTGAGGCCCGGGGGTGATGGGAGAGTGAGGCCCGGGGGTGATGGGAGACCGAGGCCCGGGGGTGATGGGAGAGTGAGGCCCGGGGGTGATGGGAGGAGGACCGAGGCCCGGGGGTGATGGGAGAGTGAGGCCCGGGGGTGATGGGGAGTGAGGCCCGGGGTGATGGGAGACCGAGGCCCGGGGTGATGGGAGACCGAGGCCCGGGGGTGATGGGAGACCGAGGCCGGGGGTGATGGGGGTGAGGCCCGGGGGGAGACTGAGGCCCGGGGGTGATGGGAGAGTGAGGCCCGGGGGTGATGGGAGAGTGAGGCCTGGGGGTGATGGGAGAGTGAGGCCCGGGGGATGATGGGGAGACCGAGGCCCGGGGGTGATGGGAGACCGAGGCCCGGGGGTGATGGGAGACCGAGGCCCGGGGGTGATGGGGAGACCGAGGCCCGGGGGTGATGGGAGGAGACGAGGCCCGGATGATGGGGAGAGTGAGGCCCGGGGGTGATGGGAGAGTGAGGCCTGGGGGTGATGGGAGAGTGAGGCCCAGGGATGATGGGGAGACCGAGGCCCGGGGTGATGGGGAGAGTGAGGCCCGGGGGTGATGGGAGAGTGAGGCCCGGGGGTGATGGGAGAGTGAGGCCCGGGGGTGATGGGGAGACCGAGGCCCGGGGGTGATGGGAGAGTGAGGCCCGGGGGTCCTGGGGAGACCGAGGCCCGGGGGTGATGGGGAGACCGAGACTCGGGGGGCTCGGCCACCCTCCCGGGTCCCATGGGCTGTGAGCTGTCGGGCCTGGGGTCCTCCCCGGTGACACCCCCCGTGACGCGGTGGCCCCCCCAGGAGAACCCCTTCAAGGAGCGGATCGTGGAGTCCTTCTCTGAGGACGGCGAGGGCAACCTCACCTTCGACGACTTCGTGGACATGTTCTCCGTGCTCTGCGAGTCGGCGCCCCGAGACCTCAAGGCCAACTACGCCTTCAAGATCTACGGTGAGGAGCCCCCGGGGGGGTGGGGGTGAGCTGGGGTGGGAGGGGGTGGGTGGGGAGCTTGGGGGGGTCGGTCCGGGCTGCCAGGGTGAGGCCGGCCCAGCCTTCCGTCCCATCCCCGCTGGCCACCAGGGGGCGCTGTGGACTGCCCAGCCCAGGACATGCTGTGCTGACCCGGGCCTCAGAGTCCTCAGACAGGGGGACGCCGAGGCCCCCACGGACACACCTGTCCCCGGCCACCTTTTATTTTTATTGATTTCAGGGAGGAAGGGAGAGGGAGAGAGAGAAACATCCATGATGAGAGAGAATCATGGACCGGCTGCCTCCTGCACGCCCCCCACTGGGGATCAAGCCTGCCTCCGGGGCCTGTGCCCTGACCGGGAATCGAACCCTGACCTCCTGGTTCACAGGTTGACGCTCAGCCCCTGAGCCACGCCGGCCGGGCTCGGCTGTGGCCGTTGGATGTGTCTCCATCGTTGTGTGTTTTTGTGGGGCTGGGGGGGGGGGGGGTCGCACAGGGTGTACAGAGCTGCCCGTGGGCCCGCCCCTTGGTCTCCCCTCCCGCCCCCCCATTGGGGACAGGGACCTGGGGTCCCCTGCGTGTATGCGGAGAGGCGGGGGGAGGTGCTCGGCGTGGCCGGCCCTCATCTGAGCACCCCCCTCCCTGCACCCTGTCCCCTCCCTCCCCCCCCCAGACTTCAACACAGACAACTTCATCTGCAAGGAGGACCTGGAGATGACGCTGGCCCGGCTCACCAAGTCGGAGCTGGAGGAGGACGAGGTGGTGCTGGTCTGCGACAAGGTCATCGAGGAGGCCGACCTGGACGGCGACGGCAAGCTGGGCTTCTCCGACTTCGAGGACATGATCGCCAAGGCGCCCGACTTCCTCAGGTGCCGCCCGGGGGCGGGGGTGGGGAGAGGGGGGACTGCCTCCCGGGCACCTGGGCTGAGGCCCTGCCACTGCTCATAACCACGGTGGTGTCCGTGCCAGGCCAGTGTGGCTCAGTGGGTAGAGCGTCGGCCCGTGCCTCTCCCCCCCAGCCCAGGCGTCTCCCCCCCAGCCCAGGCCTCTCCCCCCCAGCCCAGGCCTCTCCCCCCACAGCCCAGACCTCTGTCCCCCAGCCCAGGCCTCTCCCCCTCAGCCCAGGCCTCTCCCCCCACAGCCCAGGCCTCTCCCCCACAGCCCAGACCTCTCCCCCCCAGCCCAGGCCTCTCCCCCCCACAGCCCAGGCCTCTCCCCCGCAGCCCAGACCTCTCCCCCTCAGCCCAGGCCTCTCCCCCCACAGCCCAGGCCTCTCCCCCTACAGCCCAGGCCTCTCCCCCCCCAGCCCCCAGGCCTCTCCCCCCCAGCCCAGGCCTCTCCCCCCAAGCCCAGGCCTCTCCCCCCACAGCCCAGGCCTCTCCCCCCACAGCCCAGACCTCTCCCCCCAGCCCAGGCCTCTCCCCCACAGCCCAGGCCTCTCCCCCGACAGCCCAGGCCTCTCCCCCGACAGCCCAGGCCTCTCCCCCAACAGCCTAGACCTCTCCCCCCGCAGCCCAGGTCTCTCCCCTCCCCCCGCTGCCCCAGCCCTGGCCTCTCACCTTCTAGCCTCTCCCTGTTCAGCCGATGCCTCCCCCCCACACCACAGCCCATACCTCTCCATCCAGCCCAGGCATCCCCCACATCCCAGGCCTCTCCCCACCAGCCGCAGCCTCTCCCCCCCAGCCCCTCCCCCCCAGCCCAGGCCTCACCCTCTCCCGCCCTTGTCTCTCTCTCTCTCTAGCACCTTCCACATCCGGATCTGAGGACGTGGCCGAGGTCCGGCCCGACGCCCACTGCCGTCCACCTCTGCTGTCTGCTCAGCTCTGACCTCCCAGCTGGCAGGACGGGAGCTGTGGCCTCCGGGGCTGGCTCCACCGACAGGTCCTGGGCCCTTTCAGCAAAAAACCCTCCACCGGGCCAGGGGCAGGAGGAGCCGGGCTCGCCAGGCCCCTGTGGTCCGGCCCAGCCCCACGGCCAGCCCCTCACAGGTCCTCCCTCTGCCCCGACCGCCCCTGTGCCTGGTCCCTCCCTCAAAATGCCCCTCACGCCCGGGGAAGGCCAGGCACCTGAGGGGGCAGGCAGGGGGTGGGGTGGGACTGTTCCGTGCTGGAAATACACCCCCTGGCTACCCAGGGCGCGAAATTTTTTTTTAAATACATTTTTCTTGATTTCAGAGAGAAAGGGAAGGGGAGAGAGAGAGAAACATCGATGATGGGAGAGAATTATGGACCGGCTGCCTCCTGCACACCCCCCACTGGGGATGGAGCCTGCAACCCGGCATGTGCCCTGACCAGGAATGGAACCGCACGACCTCCTGGTTCCTAGGTCGATGCTCAACCCCTGAGCCACACCGGCCGGCCGGGCGAAGATGAGATTTTCACGAACTATGCAATCTTTCCCCAACCCCACGGCTGGGCTGCCGCCCGCCCCGCCTGCCCCATCTGGTCTCCCCGCCTCCCCGCCCTTCCCGTGTGAAGCCATGTGAGCCATGGGCCCCAGGGCCCTGTCCCGGCGTCCTCACGGGCGTGCGCTGCCCACAGGCCTGTGAACGGAGAGTAAAAGGCTGTCCCGTCCCCGTGCCGTCTGGTCTGTGTACATTGCTTCCCTCCTCACCCTCCATTCTTCCTCCGTCAGCCCCTCACCTCCAGGCTGGGCCCCGCCTTCCCGCCTGAGTGGGGTTCAGCGCCTAGGTCAGCGGGAGGAGGGCGCACCTTCCCCTCATCTCCAGGGGCGCTCACTCGATGAGGAGCATGTCCTGTCCGTTTCCTTCCTGACGACAGTGGTTCCCGTGGACACTGACCGGGCTCCCCATGTGCCCGGCACCGGCTCATGGCCATGCTCAGTCCCCACAAGTCCCATTTCTTTATTTAAATACTAGAGGCCCGGTGCACAAAATTCGTGCATGGGGCGGGGGTGTCCTTCAGCCCAGCCTGCACTCTCTCCAATCTGGGACCCTGGTGGGATCGGGCCTAAACGGGCAGTCGGACATCCCTCTCACAATCCAGGACTGCTGGCTCACAACCGCTCACCTGCCTGCTTGCCTGATTGCCCCTAATCACTTCTGCCTGCCAGCCTGATCACCCCCTAACCACTCCCCTTCCAGACTGATCAATGCCTAACTGCTCCCCTGCCAGCCCGATTGCCCCTAACTGCCCTCCCCTGCCGGCCCAATCAACGCCTAACTGCTCCCCTGCCGGCCCGATTGCCCCTAACTGCTCTCCCCTGCAGGCCTGGTCCCCCCCAACTGCCCTCCCCTGCCGGCCTGGTTGCTCCCAATTGCCCTCCCCTGCAGGCCTGGGTCCCCCCAACTGCCCTCCCCTGCAGGCCTGGGTCCCTCCCAACTGCCCTTCCCTGCAGGCTTGGGTCACCCTCAACTGCCCTCCCCTGCTGGCCTGGTCACCCCCCAACTGCCCTCCCCTGCAGGCCATCTTGTGTGTTGGAGTGATGGTCAATTTGCATATTGCCTCTTTATTATATAGGATATTTTTTATTGATTTCAGAGAGAAAGGGAGGAGAGAGACACATCGATGGGTTGCCTCCTGCACGCGCCCCGACCAGGGCCCAGGCCAGGGAGGAGCCTGCAACCCAGGTACATGCTCTTGACCAGGATCAAACCTGGGACCCTTTGGGTCCGCAGACCGACGCGCTATCCACTGAGCACACCGGCCAGGGCTGGTCTCCTTCTCCGGACGGGTGGGCGGCCCTGGGAGAGAGGACGTAGCCGGGAGCTGCGGGCGGCTGGCAGGTCCCTCCAGGGTGTGTCTGAGCCTGGCTCCCTCACAGGCCGGGTGGGGCTGAGGGCCTCCCGGGAACCCTGGCCTGGCCCGAGAACCAGGAGGGAGGGGGGGGGGGGGGGGCGGCCGGAGGCCAGGTCTCAGGGTCTGGGCTTCTTGTCCGCAAAGAAGAGCCGCCGGGACTTGTCAGGCTGCAAGGAGGGCGGAGATGCTGAGCCTGGGGTCCCAGGCGGGAGGGCACACCCAGGCCCCCCTCAGGGTCACACACAGCCTGGGCGGGGGGGGGGGGGGGGGGGGGGGCGGGGTCAGGCCCTTCCCCCGTGGGAGCTCCGCCATCAGCCCCCAGTGCGGGGTGCAGGGTCGGCGCCCCCTCCTGGCTCAGGAGGCCGCGTGCTGAGCGGGTGGAGGCGCCCGGCATGACCTAGGCCAGCGACGTTGAACCTTCTCGGTCCCACGGCTCAGAAACGAATGGCTGCGATTCTGCGGCACAGCACAAAGGGTATTGTGTGCCGGTCTGACCCCCAAAACAGGTGTAACTTCGATTCGCTCACACCAGGGGGCTATTGTGTTGGCTGTTGTCATTTTTAAAAAATACACTTCTACTGATTTTAGAGAGGATGGGAGAAGGAGAGAGAAACATCCATGATGAGAGAGAATCACGGATCGGCTGCCTCCTGCACGCCCCCCACTGGGGGTCGAGCCCGCAACCCGGGCCTGTGCCCTGATTGGGAATCCAACCGTGACCTCCTGGTTCCTAGGTCAACGCTCAACCACGGAGCCAAGCCGGCCGGGCAAGCTGTTGTCATTTGTCTTTTTTTATCTTTTTATTTATTTATTTTTTTGATAATCTAAGGCAGTGGTCGGCAAACCGCGGCTCGCGAGTCACATGCGGCTCGCGAGCTGCCGTTTGCCGCTCTGTTGACTAATGAGTTTGCCGACCACTGTCATATACTACCCTTTCCCTCTTTGCACACAATATGCCACAATTGCCTAATCCTCACAGCTTCCAGCTACACGGTAACATTTAGTCTAGTCCAGTGGTCGGCAAACTCATTAGTCAACAGAGCGGCAAACCGCGGCTTGCGAGCCCCATGTGGCTTGTGAGCCACGGTTTGCCAACTACTGACCTAAGGGAGAAGAGGTCAGTGCCCCTGACCAAATAGTCAGGTAGAGCATCTATATACACTGAGTGTCCAGATTATGATGATCCCTGAACGCATAGTAATCTGGCCACTCAGTGTATATTAGAGGCCCGGTGCATGAATTCGTGCATGGGTGGGGTCCGGCCAGCCTGGCCAGGGGGAGGGGACATTGGGCAGTTGGCCGGCCTGCCTGCTGGTCGAACTCCTGGTCGAGGGGACAATTTGCATATTAGCCTTTTATTCCATAGGATACACACTGAGTGGCCAGATTATTATGCGTTCAGAGATCATCATCATCTGGCCACGCAGTGTATATAAAAGCCTAAGCGACTGGCTGACCAGCTGGTAGCTATGACACACAATGACCACCAGGGGGCAGACGCTCCATGCAGGAGCTGTGGAGCTGCGATGCCTTGGCAGCTGCGGTTCTCGGGTGATGCACCCAGAACCAGAGAGGAGGGAGCTTGATTCCGGGGTACGTCACCTGAGAACTGCCCTCTCACAACACAGGACCACTCTGGGGATGTCGGAGAGCTGGTTTCAGCCCGATCCCCACAGGCCAAGCCAGGGAACCTCACTGGGGCACCCTGTTGCAAATCGCTGCTCTACATGCTGCCCCCGGGGACACCCTCTCCTGTAGATGAGGGAACGTGGGTCCCGGGGAAGGTTGCTGAATAAGGGTGCCCACCCAGCCGGCATGGCTCCGTGGTTGAGCGTCGACCTATGAACCAGGAGGCCAGGGTTCGATTCCCGGTCAGGGCACACGCCCGGGTTGCTCGGGCTCCATCCCCAGTGGGGGGCGTGCAGGAGGCAGCCGATCCATGATTCTCTCTCATCAATGTTTCTCTCTCTCCCTCTCCCTTCTTCTCTCTCTGAAAATCAATAAAAAACATTAAAAAAAAAGAATACAGGATGCCCAGTTACATTTCAGATAAGCAGTGAATAATGGCAGGATGAGGAACATACTTATGCTAAAAAAAAATTTTTTTAAAAAGGACTAGTTTCTCTGGAATTTAAAGGAACTGGGCTTCCTGTAATCTGTGTTGCTCCATCTGGTCACCCTTGGTTGCTGGGAAACCGCCTTGCCCCAAAGTCACGTGGCAGGGAGTGGCCGGACAGGGACACGTCGGCCGGCCGGGAGCCCCTTCTCCGCCTCTCAGGGGCTCTGGGACCCCAGAGCAGCCCAGAGCGGGGACAGGGAGCCCCAGTTGGTCGGCTCCAGAGAAAGACCTCAGACCCTGGCCAGTGTGGCTCAGTGGATAGCGCGTTGGCGCCTGAAGACTGAAGGGTCCCTGGTTCAATTCCGGTCAAAAGGGCACGTCCCTCCGTGTCAGGCTCGATCCCCGGCCCTTGTTGGGGTGTATGCGGGAGGCAACCGATGGATGTGTCTCTCTCACGCCGACTTTCTCTCTCTCTGTCTCCCTCCATCCCTCCCACTCTCTCTCTAAAAATACATAGGAGCCCCAGCTGGTGTGGCTCAGTGGATAGAGCGTCGGCCTGTGGACTGAAGGGTCCCGGGTTCGATTCCAGTCAAGGGCACATGCCTGGGTTGTGGGCTCGATCCCCAGTGTGGGGCATGCAGGAGGCAGCTGATCAATGATTCTCTCTCCTCATGGATGTTTCTCACACTCTCTCTCCCTCTCCCTTCCTCTCAGAGATCAATAAAAATATATTTAACAATTTTAAAAATTAAAAATAAAAATACATGGGAAAATGTCCTCCAGTGAGGATTAACAAGGAAGGAAGGAAGGAAGGAAGGAAGGAAGGAAGGAAGGAAGGAAGGAAGGAAGGAAGGAAGGAAGGAAGGAAGGAAGGAAGGAAGGAAGGAAGGAAGGAAGGAAGGAAGGGTGGGGACCCCCTTCCCACCACGGAGCCCACCTTGTGTGGCCGCCCGGCATCCTTGCTCTTGGCTTCTGGTCTTTGCTCACAGGGGCTCCTGGCCTCGGGGGCCCCCGGGATCCCCTGGTGGCCCCAGTCCGTGGGCCCCGACAGCCTGCCGGGCGTGAGACCTGGCCCAGGAACCGGCCTGGGAACCGGGGGCCTGGCGGGGCCTCCCCAGCAGGCTGGGATCTGCTCGTAGGCACTGCCTCCCTCCTGGTCCGGCTCCTCCCTGTCCTCCTCCCCCAGGGAGCCCGCCGTCCGGAGGAGGAGCGCGTAGGTGTGGGCAGCGCTGTCCGGGGAGCAGGGCTGAGCCCGGGGGCTGGGCTGCGGGGACCCCTGGCTCCAGGGGGCAGCTGAGGGTCCCGGAGCCTCAGGCGGCAGGAGGCGGCCCCAGGGAGCCGGAGATGCCATGGGGCTGGGGGCTGGGGTCCCCGCGGAGAGGGGGGGCCCCCGGGCATCGGGCCTGTGCTGGCCTCCGTCCCAGGCCCGCCTCTGGGCCCCGGAGTCAGGGGAGCCGGCCTGGCTGCCCGCTGGCCCTGGCCTGGGCCTGCCGGTCGCCGCGGTGCCCAGGCCCAGCCGTGCTGGGGCCATTTGCCTCAGTTCTGCGTAGACGATGTCGGGGGAGCCCCCATCTGACGGGTCCAGAAGCGAGGCCCTCCTCTCGGGGACGGTGGGCACCCGGACGGGGGGCTGGGGAGAGAGGGACAGAGGACCCCGTCAAGGTCGCCAGTGGGGAAACTGAGGCTCTGGGATGAGCCGAGACCCCCTGGCCCCACCCCACCCCACCCCACCCCGGCCTCAGTTTCCCCAACCTGCGCCCAGGGCTGGTCACATGGGCTTGGGACCCCGCCAGCGGCCACGTGGGACCCTGAGCACAGTCTGCATCGTGACTCAAAGTCGGGGTCACCGGGCTTCCCTCCCACCCTAGCTCATCCTGCCTCCAGGGTGGCCCCCTGCTCCCCCTCCCAGCCCCCTGCACCCCCCCGCCCACTCCCTGCTCCCTCAGCATCATCCCTCTGTTCCTGGGGCTGGGGAAGGCCTCAGGGGAGATGAGGGGCCACAGAGGCAGCCAGGGCACCGGCCTGCCGCCCGGGGTCCCCCCTCTGAGCCGGGCTCACCCCTGGCAGCCTGAGGGGTGGCCCGTGTGGCCCCCGCCTTCCAGGCCCAGCAGCCCAGCATCCTCCCCACTCTGTGCCCTCCTCCCACCACGGGCTCCAGGGACCCACCTCCGGGCTCTGCTCCGCGGGGAGGAAGGGGCTCCGAGGCCTGGGCGGGGGGCGGGGGCTGCCGGCCTGGTCTGGGCCCCCCCAGGGGGACGGTCCGGCAGGTGCGTCTCCCTGGCCCAGGGGGTCCCCGTGGAGGCCCAGGGTGATGGCGTCGTAGGGGTCCTCGTCCTGCGGCTGGGGTTGGGGGACATGGCAGGGGGGTGTCTGAGGCCCCCCCTAAGTCCCTGAGCATGGGGAGGCGCTGCCTCAGGCTCCCCTTTGCAAATAGGGACCATGGGCCCTGGCCGGCCTGGCTGTGTGGACAGAGCATTGGCCCTCGGACTGAAGGGTCCTGGGTTCGATTCCGGTCCAGGGCACACACCTGGGTTGCAGGCTCGATCCCCGGCCCTGGTTGGGGTGCATGTGGGAGGCGACCAATGGATGTGTCTCTCTCACATCGATGTTTCTCTCTCTGTCTCTCCCCCTCCCTTCCACTCTCTCTCTAAAAATCAATGGGCCCTGGCCGGTGTTGCTCAGTAGATAGAGCTTCGGCCTGTGAACTGAAGGGTTCCGGGTTCGATTCCCGGTCAGGGCACATGCCCTGGTTGCGGGCTCGATCCCCAGTGGGAGGTGTGCAGGAGGCAGCCGGTCCATGATTCTCTCTCATCACTAATGTCTCTCTCTCTCTCTCTCCCTCTCCCTTCCTCTCTGAAATCAATTTAATTAATTAATAAATAAAATAAAATAGCCCTGGCTGGTGTGGTTCAGTGGATAGAGTGTTGCCCTGTGGACTGACAGGTCCCGGGTTCGATTCCGGTCAAGGACACATGCCGGGTCGCAGGCTCGATCCCCAGTGGGGGGCGTGCAGGAGGCAGCGGATAGATGATTCTCTCTCATCATGGATGTTTCTCTCTCTCCCACTCCCTTCCTCTCTGAAATCAATACAAATACATAAAAAAAAAAAAACATGAGCCCTGACCGGTGTGGCTCAGTGGATAGAGCGTCGGCCTGCGGACTGAAGGGTCCCGGGTTCGATTCCGGTCAAGGGCATGTGCCTTGGTTGCGGGCCCATCCCCAGTGGGGGGTGTGCAGGAGGCAGCTGATCGATGTTTCTCTCTCATCGATGTTCTAACTCTCCCTCTCCCTTCCTCTCTGTAATCAATAAAATATATTTTTTAAAAAACAAAAACATGAAGGACAGACATTAGACCACCTCCTTCATTAAAAAAATAAAAATAAAAATTTTTTAAAAAATCAATGGAAAAATATCCTCGGGTGAGGATTGGTAAAAAATAAAAAAATTAAAAATGTTGAAAAAAACAAATTGGAGCCACGGGCGCCTGGGGAGAGCCCCCACCCGCAGGAAATCGGGAGGAAAAGGCGTGTGTGTGGCCCGGAGAGAGTGGTGGGCACCCCGGCCTGGGCAGCCCCCCGCCCGCCCCCCTCACCCCGGGAAGAGGGCGCCTACCCGGGGACAGGCCGCAGCCAGGGTCTCCCTGAAGGGCTCAAAGGGCGCCCCCTGGTGGTGGCACAGCAGCGCGGCCAGGCTGCCGTGGCTGTGGGTGTCCCCCGAGACCAGGTAGCGCCGGTTGGGGAGCTGAGTGATGACAAAGTGCCGGCATCGGTCGCTGCCCCTGCAACGGGACAGGCGGCTGACACTCCCCTCGGGCTCGGGCCTCGGGGTGGTGTGTCCCATGTGGGTGGACGTGCAGGGTCAGGAGCCCGGGTCCCGGGAGGCACAAAGCCTGCCCGGGGGGTCAGGAAGGGTAGGACCACGGGGCAGGAGGGACGCACTCAGCTGGGTGCAGCGTTTAAAGGGTGACAAAAGCCCTGGCTGGTGTGGCTCAGTGGGTAGAGCGTCGGCCTGCAGACCGAAGGGTCCCGGGTTCGATTCCGGTCAAGGTCATGGACCTCGATTGCAGGATCCTCCCCGGCCCGGGCCCTGGTCGGGGCGCGTGCAGGAGGCAACCCATCGATGTGTCTCTCTCTGTCTCTCCTACTCCCTTCCATTCTCTCTAAAAAAAATCCATAGAAAAATAAAAGAAAAGCAACACTAAGGATGTAATGTTTTACAAAATCAAAGTTAACACTGAGAAATCCATCACAAACAAATATCAAAGTCTTCCTAGAGAGGAGGTCAGCCCAGCCAGCATAACTCAGTGGCTGAGCGCCGACCTAGAAACCAGGAGGTCAGGGTTCGGTTCCCGGTTCAGGGCACAAGCCCGGGTTGCAGGCTCGGTCCCCAGTGGGGGGCGTGCAGGAGGCAGCCGATCCATGATTCCCTCTCATTACGGATGTTTCTCTCTCTCTCTCTCCCTTCCTCTCTGAAATCAATAAAAATATATTAAAAAAAACAAAAGAAGAAAAGAGCCGAAACCGGTTTGGCTGCCGAAACCGGTTTGGCTCAGTGGATAGAGCGTCGGTCTGCGGACTGAAAGGTCCCAGGTTCGATTCTGGTCAAGGGCATGTACCTTGGTTGCGGGCACATCCCCAGTGGGGGGTGTGCAGGAGGCAGCTGATGGATGTTTCTCTCTCATCGATGTTTCTGACTCTCTGTCTCTCTCTCTTCCTCTCTGTAAAAAATCAATAAAATATATTTTTTAAAAAAAGAAAGGAAGAAAAAGGGGAAAACTTGCTGTTCTTCCTTCTCTCCTGGGCTCAGAGTTCCCCTCGAGCCTCCGGCCTCCCACCAGGGGGAGCTCTCCCTGTCCCCACCCACCCCTTCCCGGTTGGGCTTCACCCTATGTGGCCAGGGAACGAGGGATGAGGGACCCCCAGGCCTGTGCTTACCTGCAAGGCCTGGTAATGGAGCCCGATCCTGGGCGCCCCCGCCCCCCGCCACTCCCTCCCAACACACACACACAGGCTTCCTCTCTTACCTGTAGGACAAGATGTAGCCGGTGGCCCGGTCACTGAGGCGGACGAGGAAGGAGCCCACAGCTTGGTCCCTGAGCCGCTGCTCCGCCTGCCTGGGCAGGGGGCACGCCGTGAGCTGGGCCCGTGCCCTTCCAGCCACTGAGAGGCCCTGGCCGGGCCCCCGGGGGCACAGACCTCCGTCCGAGCCCGTGCAACCCGGGCATGTGCCCTGACCGGGAACCAAACCGGGCAGGAGGCAGCCGGTCCATGATTCGTGGGTCATGGGTCAATGCTCAACCCCTGAGCCATGCCAGCTGGACGTGGCCTTTGTTTCTGGGGTGCCTGGGCCCCCAGGTTTTCCTGGGACAGTCCCTGCTTAAATCAGCTGTCGCCTCGTGACTAACAATACTCAGCCCCCAGGTGTTCATCAAGTTTAAAAGAAAAAAAACAAACACATATTTTCATTGCTGTCAGAGAGGAAGGGAGAGGGAGAGAGAGAGAAACATCAATGAGGAGAGAGAATCTTGGATCGGCTGCCTCCTGCATGCCCCCCACTGGGGATCGAGCCCACAACCCGGGCATGTGCCCTGATCGGGACTGAACCCTGACCTCCTGGTTCATAGGTCGATGCCTAACCACTGAGCCACACTGGCTGGGCTCATCAAGCTCTTTAGAGCCATCCTGGCCCTGCTGCCTGTCCGGGACCCAGTCTGTGTGCAGGGTGGAGCCGATGCCCCAGGGAACGAGGTGCCCCCCAGTCTGCTCACCTGCCCACAGCCTCCCGGGTCCCTGCCCGGCCCAGGGAGAAAGTGGGAACCAGGTTTGTCCTGAAGGCCCCAGATCAGACCATCTCCTCCTCCCCAAAGGGCTGTGAGCCAGGTCAGGACATGTAGACGGGGTGGGGGGGGGGGGGCGGGTGCCTGCCCTTACTTGCGGGTGATGAATCCGTGGAACCAGGGGGGCAGTGCTCCGTCCTGCAGAACGAGGGGGGCCTGCGTCTCCACGAACCACCTCAGGGCCAGCTCCCGCAGCTCGGCCACGGCCTGGCTGTCCCCCGGCCCCGCGGGCCCCCGGACCCCGCCGAGCGGCTCCAGGCTGCCCTGCATGCTGGCCGAGCTCTGAGGCGGGAGCAGAGCCCAGGAGCCCCTATATCTGTGTGCACCCCAGCTCATTTGCCTGCATCCCCGAGGCCGCGCCGCCCCAACCGCCAGCCACACACAGGGGCCCATTGTCACCTCTGGGCAGGTGGCTGGCTGCAGACACTGGGGGAGGGTCGCCCCTGCACCCAGAGAGGGAGGGGAGGGGACCCCCGAGGGGCACCCAGCAGGGGAGCTGCCCCCCTGGCCTTGACCTCTCTCCAGCCTTTCTCTCAGCTCAAGTCCAGCCCTGAGTGAAGGCTACAGCACGGCCGCTGCACACAAAGCTGGGGGTTTAAATTCCATGCACGGCCTGGCCGGCGTGGCCCAGGGGCTGAGCGTCGACCTCCAAACCAGGAGGTCACGGTTCGATTCCAGGTCACGGGCACCTGCCCAGGTTGCAGGCTTGATCCCCAGTGAGGGGCGTGAAGGAGGCAGCCGATCCATGATTCTCTCTCCTCATGGATGTTTCTATCTCTCTCCCTCTCCCTTCCTCTCTGAAGTCAATAGAAATATATATATATTTTTTAAATAAAATAAAGACCAGCCCTGAATAATGTCCGCCTGCATTGTGGTACAGTTCTGGGCTGATAAATTCCACTTTCCACTCACGATGTATCGTCTAGACTCGAGGGTCATTACGGGGACCACATGTGACAGCACAATGTTTAAGAATGAGGGGCTAAGGCCCAGCCAGCATGGCTCAGTGGATAGAGCATCGGCCTGCGGACAGAAGGGTCCCGGGTTCGATTCCCGTCAAGGGCATGTACCTTGGTTGCGGGCACATCCCCCCCAGTAGGGGGTGTGCAGGAGGCAGCTGATCGATGTTTCTCTCTCATTGATGTTTCTAACTCTCTATCCCTCTCCCTTCCTCTCTGTAAAAGATCAATAAAATATATTTTAAAAAAGAATGAGGGGCTAAGGCCTGGCAGGCGTGGCTCAGTGGCTGAGCGTTGACCTATGAACCAGGAGGTCAGGGTTCGATTCCCGGTCAGGGCACATGCCCGAGTTGCAGGCTTGATCCTAAGTAGGGGGCGTGCAGGAGGCAGCTGATCCATGATGCTCTCTCCTCACTGATGTTTCTCTCTCTCTCTCCCTCTCTTTCCCCCTCCCTCCCTACGACTCTCTCTAAGAATCAATGGAAAAATAAAATAAAAATAGAAACACGATTCCGAGCAGTTCCTGGGTGAGGGGGGGCTGCTGCCAACCTGAAGGCCTGGAAGTATTCCAATGCAAAGACACGGGTCTCCACCTCCATCGTTTTCCATGATGTGTTCGCTTCCCATCTCCCTCTGAGGCTGGAGGCTTTTCAGAGCGCAACCTGGGCATTTGCATTTGAAGACAAAGGCTTTGTGTCCCGGAGGGGGGGCAGAGCCGGGGACAACCTGGGGCCGGGCAACGATGGGGGTGCCTAAGTCAGGCCAGGAGAGGGGTCTGTGTTTACCCTCAGAGGACTTGGGGCAGGGGGAGGGGGGGGGCGGGGGAAGGGAGGGCAGAGGGGCAGTCGAGGCCCTGCTCTGGGGCATCACTGAGCTCCCTGAAGGACGGAGGGTTGACTCTGAGTCCCCTCTGCATCCTCTGTCCAGCTCCTCCCCCGTGGTGGCCTCTGGGGGGCCACGGCCTGGCACCTGGGGTCCAGGAGCAGCCCTGCCCTCCTCCACCTGGGAGCCCTCAGGTGGGCTCTGCAGTCTGATAAAGGGCTCTGTGGCCTTACATGAGGCAGCAACCTCACTGGGGCTGTTTCATTTGTGGAAACGGAGGGGGGCCTGGCGGCGTGGCTCAGGGGCTGAGCGTGGACCTAAGAACCAGGAGGTCAGGGTTCGATTCCCAGTCAGGGCACATGCCTGGGTTGCGGGCTCCATCCCCAGTGGGGGGCGTGCAGGAGGCAGCCGATCGTGATTCTCTCTCATCATCTTTTTTTTTTTAAATATATTTTTATTGATTTCAGAGAGGAAGGGAGAGGGAGAGATAGAAACATCCATGGTGAGAGAGAATCATGGATCAGCTGCCTCCCGCACGCCCCCTACTGGGGATCGAGCCCACAACCTGGGCATGTGCCCTAACCAGGAATCAAACCAGGACCCTTCAGTCTGCAGACGAACGCTCTATCCACTGAGTTAAACCAGCCAGGGCTCATCATCATTTAAAAAAAAATTTTTTTTTTATTGATTTCAGAGAGGAAGGGAGAAGGAGAGAGATAGAAACATCCATGAGGAGAGAGAATCATGGATTGGCTGCCTCCTGCACCCCCCACACTGGGGATGGAGCCCACAACCTGGGCATGTGCCCTTGACAAGAATCAAACCCTGACCTCCTGGTTCCTAGGTCGATGCTCAACCACTGAGCCATGCCAGCAGGCCTCTCTCATCATTGATGTTTCAATCTCTCTCTCTCCTTCTCCCCTCCTCTCTGAAATCAATAAAAATATATTTTTTAAAAAAAAACAAACAAAAACAGAGTGGAGCCCTGACTGGTGTGGCTCAGTGGATAGAGCATAGGCCTGCGGACTGAAGGGTCCCAGGTTTGATTCTGGCCAGGGGCACATGCCTGGGTTGCGGGCTTGACCCCCAGTGGGGGGCGTGCAGGAGGCAGCCAGTCCATGATTCTCTCTCATCATGGATGTATCTCTCTCTCTCCTTCTCTCCTCCTCTCTGAAATCAATAAAAATATATTTAAAAAAAAACAAAAACAGAGCAGAGAGAAAGGACCCCCCCATCCCCCGTGGGTTTTGGGGGTTGGGGAGCTGATCCACGCAGGACCGTGGCTGGGAGTCACCAAGCATGTGCCGGACACTCAGCCCCGTTCCCCGTCAGCCCGGGGCTGGGAAGTCCCCAGGATTCTAAGTTTCCATCTGTCGCCTCGAAACTTCCTTGTCCTGGGCCGTCCTCTCTCAAGGTCATGCTCCTCCCATAGGACCAAGAGATGGTCACAGATCCTCCAAACGTTACCCTCCCCTGAGGGTGCTGCGTCTGGCCCCCCCTCACGGGAGGAACCCCGAGAAAGGTCACCCAGAAAGATGCTCACAGGCCGTGTTGTCAGCCACTTGTTGTTATTGGTTTTTGTTTTTTTAATATATATATATATATATTTTTAATATATTTTATTGATTTTTTACAGAGAGGAAGGGAGAGGGAGAGTTAGAAACTCGATGAGAGAGAAACATCTATCAGCTGCACGCCCCCTACTGGGGATGTGCCCGCAACCAAGGTATGTGCCCTTGGCTGGAATCGAACCTGGGACCCTTCAGTCCACAGGCCGATGCTCTATCCACTGAGCCACACCGGTTAGGGCTATTTTTATTGATTTGAGAGAAGAAGGGAAAGGGAGAGAGAGATAGGAACAGCAATGATGAGAGAGAATCATGGATTGGCTGCCTCCTGCATGCCCCCTACTGGGGATTGAGCCCACAACCTGGGCAGGTGTCCTTGACTGGGAATCAAATCCAGGATCCTTCAGTCCGCAGGCCGACGCTCTATTCATTGAGCCACACCAGCTAGGGCTTGTTTTTTTAAAAATATATTTTTATTGATTTCAGAGAGGAAGGGAGAGGGAGAGGGAGAGAGAAACATCAACAATGAGAGAGAATCATCGACCGGCTGCCTCCTGCACGCCCCACACTGGCTCCAAAATCTAAAACGAGAAAAGCACAAAATCGAAATGAATAAATGAATAAGTAACTGTCTACACCACGGAATACTGCAGCAGCTTCATTTCGTCTTCATAAAACTTCCATCAGCCCTAGCCGGTGTGGCTCAGTGGATAGAGCGTCTGCCTGCGGACTGAAGGGTCCCAGGTTCGATTCCGGTCAAGGGCACATGCCTGGGTTGCGGGCACATCCCCAGTGCGGGGCGTGCAGGAGGCAGCCAATCAATGATTCTCTCTCATCATGGATGTTTCTATCTCCCTCTCCCTTTCTCTCTGAAATCAATAAAAATATTTAAAACAACAAAAAAAACTTCCATCAGTCCGGCCGGTGTGGCTCAATAGTTGGGCATCAACCTATGAACCAGGAGGTCAGGGTTCAATTCCCAGTCAAGGGCACATGCCCAGGTTTCCGGCTGGATACCCAGTAGGGGGCATGCAGGAGGCAGCCGATCCATGATTCTCTCTCATCATGGATGTTTCTCTCTCTCCCCTCCTCTCTGAAACCAATAAAAATATATTTAAAAATCAATTTAAAAAAATAATAAAAGTTCCATCCTATCGGAACACGGTCTGGAGGTCAGGGCAGCTGAACGCACAAGTACCCCGCAGCGTGCAGAGATACTGCCTGCCAACCCTCCACCCCTGAGCGCCCAGGGGCACCCAGGCCCCTGCCTGTCCCAGCCCTGGTCCCCTGGCCCCTCGGCCCCTGGGGCTGGGAGCCTGGTCAGCACCTCCGATGCCTGACCTCCAGGAAAGAGAACCCCAGGTGTGTTGATTTGCCTGCCACTTTGGTAGGGAAATGAGGCTTCCTGGGAGCTGGCTCTGTGCCTTCCTGCCAAGGGGGCCCCCTGGTGGGCTCCTCTCTCTGACGCTCCGCCACCTGCCTAGGCTGAGAGCTTCATATATGTATGTATATATGGTGTGTGTGTGTGTGTGTATATATGTGTATATATATACACATATACACACACACACACAGTATATCTTACCTAATAAAAGAGAAACATGCAAATTAACCACCACTCTGCTACACCCACAGCCAATCAGAGTGCATATGCAAATAAACCCAACCAAGATGGAGGTTAATTTGCATATGCAGGCGCGGAGCGGCCGGGAGGGGCAGGACGCCTGCTATGAGGTGAAGAGGGTGGTGGAGGGAGCTACAGGAGCAGTGCTCTGGACAGAAGTGAGGACTTGCTGGCTCCTGGGCAGCTGTGAGTGAAGCCAGGGGAAGGAAGGCCTATTCTTGCACGAATATCGTGCAACGGGCCTCTAATCCTATATAATAAAAGCCTAATATGCAAATCGAATGAACCGTAGAACAAGAGAAATGACTGGTTGCTATGATGCACACTGGCCACCAGGGGGCAGGTGCTCAATGCAGGAGCTGCCCCCAGCCCACAGGCCCCAGGCCAGCCAAGGTGGGTGCCAGTGGGGGGGCCCCCCGATCACCCCGCTGGTCGCCCCACAGATGGGACCCTACCCGTGCATGAATTTTGTGCACCGAGCCTCTAGTATGTATATATATGTATATGTATATATATATATATAATATGTATATATATGTGTGTGTGTGTGTGTGTGTGTGTGTGTTTTAATTGATTTCAGAGAGGAAGGGAGGAGAGAGGAGAGAGAGAGAGAGAAAGAGAGAGAGAGAAATATCAATGAGGAGAGAGAATCGTGGATCAACTGCCTCCTGCATGCCCCCTACTGGGGATCGAGCCCACAACCAGGGCATGTGCCCTGACCAGGAACCGTGACCTCCTGGTTCATAGGTCGACGCTCAACCCCTGAGCCTCCCTGGCTGGGGGCTGAGAGCTTCTTGGAGCGGGAGCCAGGTGTCTAGTCCCTGTCTGAGTTTCCGCATC